>JAGDQP010011290.1:0-53373 GCA_022664845.1 Lepisma saccharinum
AATGCATCTAATTTATTAGTCATTGTTACTAATTATATCTGTATAAATAACAAAAAAATGTTCAAATGAATTAAGTAAATATTTAAAAAATACTTATCCAACTTCAAAATATCCCCTTGTTTCCATGATGATGCATTTACCATGCAGTATTGTTACGATAAATTAAAGGTTTCGTTGGAAGATTGTTAACCGACAATGTTTCCTAAATGTATAATACTCTTCTTGTATATTAATGGATCAAATCAAATTCAATGATGTTTTTGTAACGCTTACAGGATAAAATAGTGTGAGAAAATGGGACGTTATAATAAAAGAGTGATAGAGTATAAGCTATCTTTTCAGCAATGATTGATCAATTCCATATAACAACTGAGCATCGATACTCTATTATGTTGTTTAGCAGAAGAGAAGGCTAGGACTTACTAAGTAGGCGGATTGAAGCTCTGACCACAGACTTAATTTCTCAATTACAATAAAATCCCTACTGTGAAGGATAAAGTGAATTCCCGGTCTCAGAGAACCTAAATACCTTCGACAAAACGGACTTTCGCAGTCATTTCCGATTAAGAGTGATGTTCCAAATATTCCGTCTATTTCTGTGGTACAGTAGAACTGTTGCTTGGACGTCTCTCTTCATACCATTTTGAAATTGAATGCCATATTAAAAAGAAACGAAGAAATTTTGTGTACAATGCTACACACAGAATGATTGAAAAAGAACTTTCATCTTTAAAAGCACATGAAATTTATTCAGGAAAACTACGAAGCCTTAATTTGTAAGAAAACACATCACTTTTGACTCCCATAGTGCCGTACTACAATTTCTGATTGCGAATGCCAGTGCGTGGAACAATTACTCGATCTTTATTTAAATCCCTTAAAATATGAAGGAGTTACAAATCTGGTGAACGAATTGGCCCTGCTACCAGCCCCACTCAGACGCAAATCCACTAACTTGGAAAATGATTGTTAAAGAAATTCCTATGTAAGTTGTCTTGGCCCATTATCTTGACTTCCTCCCTTTGTTCAAAGATAAACAGGGAGTGAATTTCGCATCTGGAAGTATTCACGCTGCTTCACAGTGTAGTCAAAAAGCCGATCTGGCCAGAAAAATAATCTTATATGTAAAATAAATGGGCCTGCATCAAGAAAATAATGTATTTTGTACCAAATTGAATGTGTTGCCTGATCTATGGACTCTATAGAGTCCCATAGTATGACCAGACAATACGTTCTTGTCCAAGGGGCTGTATTTTGAATTGCGTTGAAAATCGCCTATAAAATCTTTCTGTAGCTCTAAAGTGACAAATGCTGTGCGAGACGTATGTCAATATCTTTATTATGTTTAGTGCAGTCGTTTGATAGTTACTCGTTTGATAGTTCATATTTGGATACCAGCATGAAATTTTGTACAGACTATCTCCAGCATGCCCTTGTTTAAAAAAACACCGAGACATAACTTGTATCTCCCACCCTTCCCTGTGGAAATGATGAAAAAATATTTTTTTAACATTTTCTTTCAAATAATGGCAAATTTTATGAAAACTGCTTAAGGCATATAGAGTACCGGTATTTAAAATTATTCACAAAGATCATACCATTGGCATTAGGCCCTTTTGTGGCGTACCTAATACAAAGGGACCTTATAATGCCGTTAGGTCTGTCCATCTGTCTGTTAGTACGTGCCCAAAAATAAATCTCACTAACCACAAAGTTTAGAGACGGTTGACGTGTCCTTGGAAAGGTCTTGACGATACTGGTTCATAGCCGTTGAACATGTTGATTTGTGCAGTATGACAGTGTTGCCAATCCACTTTTAAAATTCAATTTGTTTCTATAGCCTTACACATATTCGCACCAGATATTTTGCATAAACATTATTCGATACAATAGTAAAACTACTGTGAACGTTCCCCCCGTTAAGTACTTCAGTTGTCAGTGTTGCCAACCTATTTTATAAAAATTAATGTTAGTGTGCCTAAGATGCTATCATGGGATTTCCTCGATGTGTATGCGTTTAACAGTAATCTGAAATAAAATACAATTGGATGTGTTTCACGAAACGTATTTTAATATTTCACGCTTAACATTCACGAAAAACAGCGACACAAAACGATTTTAAATCTTTTACAGACTACTACGTCAATGTACACTGTTCTCTGATCACTGTTTTGCCAGAAACTTATTTCTTCTCCGAACTGACTGAATACACGGAATGAACATACCGCTCACCTGAAATATTATTAATATTTCAAAATCATTGTGAAACAAGACAAACACTATATTTTTTTTAGTATGAATTCTCACTGAAACTGATAAGGTATAAGCCTACACACAAACGATATTACTCTGAGTCATCTGGCAAGGGAGAAACCACTGTAATGAGTCTCTTGTATTCACCGTGATTTGTTTTCACTGTCACTGCTCGAACCAAGTTATCAGGTCCAGGGTGAGCAACACTAATTCTTCCGAAATTAAATAACTTATATTTCAATCGCTCTAAAATATAGAATATGTAATAATAATCTATACGTCGGTGTTCAGAAAAGCCATAGTTTCCTTTGAGGAAGAGAAAAAGATAATTCACAAGTTCACAGTCTAAACTTGAGTGTGCAATTTTCCCGCAAACCTCTGAACGTCTAACCCACTACATTGCCTCTCCCTTCGCCAGATGTTGCAATAGCATCTGCTATGTTAATACCATTAGCAGAAAGCTGTTGCAATCAGAGAGAGAGAGAGAGCGTATATACGTATATATGTGTGTGTGTGTGTGTGTGAGTGTGTGTGTGTGTGTGTGTGAGCGTGTATGTGTTCCTCCCTTTGAATATTACCACAGAATGCTGAATCTCACAAACGACACTCGTGCACTACGTAACAATATTGGAGTAACTGTTTAGTGTAGAAAGATTCCCGAGCAAATATTCAAACTCGTATGTCCACTTCCAGTCAAATCCAATGTGGACCAAACTTTCAGTTCTAACCCAATTTTATACGCTTCTTATCGCTGTGCGGTCCGTTTTTAGGTAGATTTCGAAGAAAAATTACCTATTGAGATCGGTACGATATCAAAGTATATATATAAAGCAAAATCGGTCGCCATATTGTATCCAAAATGGCCGCCGAACCCATTGTTGTATAGAATACACAGTCTAAACCGCTGGGGCTATTGAAATCAAATTTGATATAAAGTTACAACACCACTGTTTGATTACGAAAATGTTACCTAATAAGTTCAAAGACGCCATCTTGGATCCAAAATGGCGGAACCAAGAAATCTATTTTCCATATCATTTGAGCTAGAGATACGAAATTTGGCATAAAGGTGTATTGTCACTAGTAGTTCAAGAAAATATTACGAAATGTTGGAAAAGTCGTCATCTTGGATTCAAAATGGCTGCCGAACCCATTGCTGTATAGAATACAAGCCTAAACGGTTGCAGCAAGAAATATCAAATTTGGTAACACGGTACATTATCACTTGTATGTTACTAAAATATTACATGGTGTGTCCAAAGACGCCATCCTGGATCCAAAATGGCGGACCTAAAAATCAATTTTCCACACCGTTTAAGCTAGAGATACGAAATTTGGCATAAAGGTGCATTATGACGAGAAGTTTAGGGAAATATTACATTTGGGAAAAGTAGCCATCTTGGATCCAAAATGACCGCCCCAAATCCCATTTTGAACACCGTTTGATCTGGATAAATGAAATTTTACTTCAATATGTACCATCACAAGTAGGTCACGACAATATAAGAAAACTTTCAAAAAGTCGTCAACTTGGATCCAAAATGGCCACCGCAAAAACCCAATTTCCAAATCATTGAAGGTAGAGAAACGAAATTTTCTTTGAATGTGTATGACCAAGAGTAGGTTACAATAAATGGGGCAAATCTCCCCTTTGGGGGCGCAGCCCCCCATGGGAGGATGCAGATGAACACCATGGTGGTGTAGTACTCCAGGGAGATTTTGGTTAAGATAAAGGAGGTGCATTTTCTCGAAAACATTGACGTTGGGGGCGAACCCCCTACGGGGGTGTGAGGGGCAGCGCTCCTAGCGAAGCAAACCGAGTATATATATATACACGTCTTGTGGGGTATCGTTAAACAGCTCTTGATAAATAATCTATAAATCAATAAATAGTTTCTCGATAGCTCTCATATAAGACGAAATTTGAATTTTTAAAAATAAAAAAAAGTCGAGATCTACTTCAGCCTGTAGGCCTACTGAGAGGGATTTTTTTATTTAAGTTTTAATTCCTGAGTTATTCATATAATAGTATACCGTACTCTGCTTGTAATAGAAAATACTGCAAATATTTACGTTTTTTGCAAGAATTAAGGCATAAATTAAAAAACGGACCACACAGCGATATCGAGTGTAAAAAGCTGAGTTAGAACTTTAAATTTTGTCCATATTGGTTTAGACTGGAAGTGGACAAACCATATTAATAACATAAAAAGGATATTATTCTAGACAGTGAAGATGGAGGAAGAGAAAATTCAAACACAATCCATTAAGGGAAACAAAGGAAGCATGCGATGTGATTATTTGCCAAGCAAAATCTCGCTTTACATTCACATGGCACGTTATAGCAACCACGCTCTTTACTTAAAAGAAATTTCAAATTTTCTTTTGGAATTTTCAAAAACAAACTGTGGAGAAATTGCTCAATTGACACATTCCTTGACAAGATTATTTACAACGAAAAAGAGAAACTCCATACACAATTACATTAAATGTTATGCATTTATTTTTCTCCTTTTAAAACAAATGTATACAACATGTATGAAGTACCTGTCTATGCGTCACTTTATAACGTTTTTAGAGCCTAATATATGAACGTTTTGCGAAATTGATATGAACTAAACCTCATTTTTAGTGCATAAGGTATGAACTTCTGGTGTACTGGTAGATAAATTCATAAAAAAAAAGTTCATTAAATACATGAAAATGTTCTTAAAGTGATCTGAAAACAAACTATAGATAATGTGAACTGTGGTAAATATGAACTTAATGTGTACAAATATGCACTATGCGTCATAAACGTATAAAGACATATTGAACACTAAAGAACACATTTTCCAGTAAGTTTGCATAAAGTTCATAATCGTTTACATAACTTTTTTTTGGTGAAGTTTCTTGCGCAAGGTATTTCCTAATTCGCCACCTGATTCGCCAAGATAAATTTATTATTTATAAAAAGAAATCAGTATAACTTATTCTGCTCGTGTAAAGTTTCACTGCTGAGCGCACCATTTTGAGGAAAATTCTTTTACTAAAGTGTTTTCTAAATCTTCCGTAGTGGTTCTTTCAGAGACCATTAATAAATCTTAATTTTGTCGTATGAGAAACTCTACTGTGCTCATGCAAACTTTCAATTAGTTAATTTTAACTCCACATCCCTGCTGTGCGCCATCTGTTAACAGCGTTAAAAAGAGATTAACCTTCATAAAATTTGAAATTAGAGGAAATAACTCACTGTCTCCCTAACTAACTTTATAGCTTACGAAACTTGGCCACATAAGAATATTGGATTATATCGAGGACACGATCAAGGTAGTTTTCATCACCGACACCTACCTGTTGAGTATCACTTCTCATATTGTCCTATGAAGGACGTCTCGGACTTCCAAATGACCCCTTTCCCTCTGACCTAACCACGATGGAATACAATCTTCGTTTTTCCTTATCCGAGCTATATGACCTGCCCATCCTAACCATCGAGGATTTCAATATTCTTACAACATCGGGAGAATTGTACAGTCTCTGGTGTTTTCATTACGCAGTCTCCTCCATTCTCCTGTCACTTCGTCCCTTTTGGGGCAACATATCTGTTTAAAAAGACTTATTTTTAAAATACACTTTATTTATATTCATCTCCTAGGGTCGTACATTCGGAACCATAGAATATTACCTGCAGAATTTCTATCTTTTCAATTTCAACTTTGTTTATATTAGACGTAAGGTAAGGAGCTTCTGGATTGAATAGAAGCATGAGTTATCAGATGCTAAGCAACTTTCTTATTTTCTACGTCACCTCGTTTTTATTTTTTGTTTTCTCTGCGTTCACCTGCAGGCCTATCTCATCACAAGCTTGTACTAAGAGATCGCTGTTACTAAGTAGTGCATCGTCCCCTATTAAATCTACAACATCTGCGCATATGAACTTCTGGCTCAAGCCATTCATTAGTAGATTCCTTTCCACTTTACTTACATTTAGAATAGCATATTCTATCACAAAGTTAAAGAGTATTAATGATATGGATTCCAATCAGCAGTGAATCTTGAAATTATCTTATATGTTATTACTTATAGGGTCACTGAGACACATCTTCACTAGCTGAACAAGTCTTTTCGGAATTCCAAATCCTACCAGAATATTGCATAATTTTCCCTTTTGATAGAAGCATACGCTTTCTTAAAATCTTTGAACAACTGATCAACCGCTCCATTGTTTTTCTATTTCTTCTCTCATATTAATCTAAAGTGACCTTGTTTCAGCTCTGATATGTATATTGCTGTATACATAAAGAGTTAAATTGGGCAAGATCTTATAGATCAATTCATGGACAGATCGCCATAGGGTGGCCTTCGATTTCTTGTAGTTGAAACCATAATGTGAATGAAGCGTTGTACACTCAAAACATGTTGGCCTACTAGAGACAATACGGACATTGCTAATCCTTTTTACTATAATTGTTATCATTGTTTTAACGAAATATATCGTGACATTTGTAGAGCACAGGGAAAGAAGGTTGAATGTGTATGAATGGTGATTTCTCGTAAAAAAGTATTTTGAAGTTCAAATCTTCCATCTACTTCAATGTATTTTATATTATTAAAACCTCTATAACTTGCTGAGTTTTTAGTCTGGGAGCAAAGCGCTTTAACCCAAAATTGTGATGGTTTCTAAATTAAATAAGTGCGCTGAAACCAAATATGATAAGTATACGGTTCATACACTTCAGGGTTTTGAGATATGATGTCATTACAATGGCCGCCTTATAATACTACCTCTTATTAGGACGTTGATCAGTTTCCACAAAATATACCCATGTTTGGTATTAAATGAAAGGCCTAGATTCCTGGAGTTGATCTAAGTGAGTGCAGTATACCTGGTGTCTTCCTCGCAGCTGTTGTTTATTCATTTTTTACAATCATAATATTCATAACCTAAAAGCTATAACATAAATATATATATATACTTGGATGAAAATCAGAAGACTATTACTTTTCCTCATCTGACGGATCATCGTCACCTTTCGTGCCACTATTTTAAGATGTCTTTATACATGGTTTCAACAATTCTTCACTTTCAGACCATTGTCAAAAAAGCCTGTAGGCCTACATGAAAGATTAGCAGTTGCACATTTACACTGTGTAAGACACATCCTATCTGCAATACAATTACGACTTATTATCTGTAAAACATCCGTTGGCGGTACATCTGTTCCTTGTGTAACTATGCTGATATAAGCGATTTCGATGATTCGTCATTAGTCCAACCATAGTGTGTTAGGTTCATATCATAAGGATTCTTTCCAAGTGGTATTATGCTCTTTTTATATTTCCCCAAATTCTTCAGTTGTTGTAGAAATGTCCTAACTTTGGGCATGGATGACACATTCTTACTATATATGTTTTTCTTCCAAATTTGTAACCGAATATGTGTTATGTAAGTACTGTTCTTCCATAACATAATCCTATGAATCGTGCTGCTTCAAGAATAACATCGTCGATAGACATATTTTTGTCACCAAGCTTATTCAATTTATTTCAAAACATTAAGGTTTCCCTTGCCAAATAATCCTGCAATTACATCGCAATCGGAAAGAGCATGTGCTTCATTAATCCACAATAGTAGTATGTTTTTCCACACATGCTTTAATATCTATCGATCTTCGTAGGCCTTTGCAGCTTCAATAATACAAACACACTTTAACTTGTTAATGCATAGTGGTACAAAGCAGAAATATATCTGCGTTATCTGAAACCTACAGTAACATCCATGTTAGCCAGTATGGCTATCCAGATGGTCTGTTAGTATTACATCGATCTCTTCATGACGATTCTCAAGGACTGCTCGTTGAGACACAACCTCACTGTGTACTTGAGTTGGTATTGAATTTGATGGTGTTATGAACAACTTACTTCTTGTAGGAGGTAGATTTGCAGTTTCTCTACTAGGTGTTTACATATAGTGTCAATAAATTGTTGTTTTTTTATTATTGTTATATGTTCAAACAAAATTACCTGTTGTGCTGACAAGAGGTGTCCACTGTAAGTACAGTATGTGATGACATGATACCGAAGAACTGCCCATTAACATACGTATTCCACTTTTGGGACTCCACTCGAAGTATATACACATAAGCGTCTTCTAGTCTCTTCCATATTCAGCTTTCAAATACATTCAGATATGATAGAACAGTCCTATGGTTTGGCCAGTAGATTGTCCACGTTATTGCACGACCATCAATGAATACAGCGTGACCATTATTTCCCCCACTACGAAGAACACAGCTAGAGTGTTCTACTTTCAGTGCAGGGTGTAGATTTTAATTTAGGGATTCGAATAATCACCATTTTCATCGAATAAAGATTGTGGTATTGCTGCTAATTCAAATTTCATGATGTCTCCATCATTCATGTCCCTTGTCATTCGCATTATCATAGCATGTGAATAAATTAGCTCAGTGTCTATAATTTAACTCCCATTTTTTCACATCAAATTTTGAGCATATTTTTTAGCATTTAATATCAATCATGCGTGTATTTAGTGGAAATTGTTCAACTTTCTAATAAGAGGTAGTGTTATAGGGTGGCCATATTGATGATGTCATATCTCGATACGCTCAAGGGTATGAACCGCATATCCATCATATTCTGTTTTAGCATACTTTTTTCATGTAGGAACCGTCAAAATATATTGTGTATACCGAAAAAAACTCACTTGGACTCCAAACTATTTTAGCTTTTGGAATAAAACTTTCTGAGCTGTTAGCTATAGTACTTGTTACGACTTCAAACTCATTTTTTTTACAAGTGCACGTTCCCTCTTCTTTCCTTGTACGCTTCATTTATCATATGTGACGTTTAAGTATAGTAATAAGATTTTGATAAAGTATATTGTTAATTCAATATTGTTAATGTTTCAATATTTTAAACAATTTTAATAACAATATTCTCTTTCGGCCATGATTTAATAATAAGTTCTTGTTGATTGAACCCTATTCAAATAATACTTTCTTGCGCATCTTTACACGTTTAAAATGCGTATTGTTACGGTATTGGGAAAGAATTAAGCCGCCATATTTATCTCAGCAACAACATAGAAAAATGTAAAGTTAATGCAAATTTACAGTACCAACCTTGACATTTGTAATGGATTCTTGATGATGATTCTGAGGATGGTGATAATAATCAATATAATGCATTTAAATTTGAATACATGTAAGATAATTACATATATTTATATCACATTACGTTTACTTTCTCCTTTCAATTTACATTTGTGGTCACTAGATTGCAAACACTTTTCTCTTTAAATATTACAAATTAGATATTTATTGTTTCCAAAACAATCGGATTATGTTTTGCTAAATTATTGTTTTTATATACTGAATTATCTTTAAAGAATTTGATTAAATGATTTGGTAAAGATTATTATATAAAGTTAATGTGAGTTTGTGTTAGGTGAATGTTGAAGGCAACTCTTACAGGTAAATACTCACGAACCACATATCCTCTACTCGAATAAAACAAAGCCCTTCAAACAGACAAAGAAAAAGTTGATGCTTTTGCAGATTATCTTCAAACCATCTTCACCCTTACAATACCTTTCAACGCTTTACGGAGACACCCGGGAGATTACCTTAACATCCACTCTCTTCATCTTCAACCAAACCCTGATCATCCATTTCCTGAACACCCACTTACTACACCAATCACGCCCGAAGAATTCAAAAACACAATCGCACGCAAACATCAATCTGCTCAAGGACTCCTATTTTCCTTATGCAACTTCTCGCTCATATATACACTTTCATTTTGCGCACAGGATACATCGTATTACATTAGAAAACTTTACAAGCACTCATGCTCCACAAACCTCAGAAACCCACCCATGCTGTCTCCTCGTACCGACCCATTCAACTAACCTCCACATTTAGCCAAATCCTAGGGAAAATCGTTGTTACCCGTCTCCATACCCACCTGAAACACCACAACCTTCTACCCCTACACCAAGCAGGATTCAGTGCTTTTTTTAGCATTAATGATAAGCTCCTTCGACTTACCAATATGATAGTGAATCATTATAATACCTCCAAACTTTTTTGCTTAGTCCTGTTTGACTTCGAAGAAGCATTTGATAAAGTCTGGCACAAAACCCTAATACACAAACTCCGCTCATTCTAACTCCCCATAAACTACATCCGCCATTTTTTAATTTCCTCACCACCACCACCATCAACTACAGTACATCCCATTATATTTTCCTTCACTATGGTGTTGCACAAGGAACTGCCCTCTCTCCACTGCTTTATATCCTCTTCGTTGCTGACCTATCTTCATTTCCAAATAACATACAGATATTCCAATTCGCAGACGATAACACCTTTCTAGCACTCAGCAAAGCCATACTACATATAAACAGAATCATCATCGTTGTTATTAACACATTTACTAACTGGCAAAGTAAGTGGTGACTATCCATTAACACCACTAACACTCAGGCAATAGTCTTCCTTCCTTGAAATTGTCGTTCGCGAGCCCTCCGAAATCCATCAAAACTATCGCTGACCGTATAAAACCAACCCATAAATCTTTCTAAATATGTCACATATTTAGGAATCATCTTTGAACTACATCTAACATGGGGTCCACACTTAAACAAAATCATAGGCAAAACTAACCGCTTAAATTTCTTAAAACGCCTTACTGGAACTACATGGGAGCTAAAACCACAAACAATTAGAAACATCTATAAAATATTTCTTCGCCCGATTCTCACGTCTGGACACAGCCTGGCTTGCAGCGCACACATACATCTACCATAAACTACATATTATGGATGCCACGCTCTAAGGATCGCTTACAGAGTCAAAACTACCCAGCCCTACCCGATAATTATAAAATCGATTCACCTTTCCCCATCTTCTGCTTCATCTTGAAACGCTCAGCCTGAAATACATCTCTGAACGTTTTGAAACAGAACGCTCACTACTAAAAGACATTATACACACCAACGAACACCAAAACACCCCAGCTACACACATATTTCACACCTCTCACTTCTTTTAACACTCTATCAATATACTATACCACCCGACAACCGGAAATAGCACGTATAGTAGCTTTAAGTTCATCTACCATCCCTCACATCATTCCACCTTCATATGCCACACAGTGGTCCATCTTAAACGAATAATGTCCATCTATCCACCTTTAGATCAGAAGAGTATCACTTACTTGCCTTGATTGTACCAACGTGTTGTCTTGTCTAGTACACCTCATCTTCATCACATCCCTTTCACTTTATATATTGTATATTTACAGATTATAATTATTATTGTTTATATGTACCGTTACCTAGTTATATGATTGTGAGGAAAGCTCATAATAATCTCAGACAATGAAAGCAAATAAAGTTATCTGATCCCAAATATCTCATAGCCTATCGACCTTCCCAACTCAACTCCTTCTTCATCACTTCTTCTTCCCACATAAAGGGTGTACTACAATAGACTAACAATAATAATTAACAATTTTTCTCTACGGGTGGAAAAACGAGGCTAATACCAACATTTACTTATACGACGGTTTCTGGTCATACAAGGATGGGAACCAGCTAACAAGAAGACAACAGATCTCAGTAGATATAATTTACATTCACTCACAATCCTTTAAAACCAATTTCACTCTTTTTCATCCACATTCCTAATTATATTTATACTTAAATATAGACTGGCTCATTACTCGTACCACTTCATTTTCAATCATTTTTGAAAAGTCTTCTTTACTTACTTTACAGTTACTTTACTTACAACCCAGATGGACTATCTGGATGTCTGCCTGGTGGAGTGGTCGCGTCCTGGCGCGGTGCCCGGTTAGGAGAATTGCCATTTATATACTCACATATTAAATATTTATCTCAACAATTCAAAAGATCCAAGGACGAAAGTAGCCCAAATGGGCTAGAGATCCCGCCTGGGAGGCCCTGTGGGCCCAGGTATTTTACTTTAACTTGCTTGCTTGTGCAGCACGTATACTCATTTCGTAGTTCCATGCTACTTTTTTCTAAAATTTGCCCACAGTTGCAACAGTTTTGAATACCTTCCTAAAGTCCATATCCTGTTTACCTTCTTCGTCGCAATTGACCAGACTGAACAAGCCAAGACCCCACTTCAGTTTACTGCAGAAAGATTTCTGCATCCTGGGCCGCTATCCTAATGGGTCCCCCACCTGACTGAATATTGATGATAAATTATCACCTATATTGTCTTGCCACTAATACTTTTCGAAGCCCGTTGCTTGCATGATATTGCCTTTTCAATGTCACCATTCATCAAAACGGCTGACAAATACCAATATAAGGACATCACACACTGTCACCTACTGTTCCAGGACAACCAGCATATCAATATCCGCCGCAGTACTCATTATCAGACGCAAAAACAAAGGTTAAATGGAGTACAGACAGATGGAGTACAGACAGACTTGCACATAAATCAACTTCAAGATCTAAATCACCAGCACATCGTACAAGCAGCACGCATTTTCCACCGAATAAAAAATCTCATCTAAGTAACAACTCAGATCATGACTCAGATCAAGAGATAGTCCTTTATGATTCTGGCAACATTAATCAACATATCAGTACTTCAAATATCGGTACTTCAACAACGGCAACAAACTCCTTTCAAATAACAGATTTCGACACCAAATATCTACCTCCAAAACACCTCATGCAGCAGCTTCTGAAATATGTACCTCGAAATAGCATTTATTCCTACCAGAAAACGGAATCATAATCCAATCCTCAGATGTCAACCTTGCCAACACTAAATGCAACAATAGTACAGTATCCAGATTTTCAGACCAAATGCTAAACTAACTAGACTGGACAATAACAAACCAATATGTCAACAACGGACACCAAGAAAATTCCCTACCCTATCAGCCGTTATCCTAACTTGACGTCACTGACACAGAGGCTGAAAATAAACTGAAGTTAGAAGGACATATCATCCGCATCAAAATACAAGGCACATCGAAGGTCATAGTACTCAAGAAACCACCAATAAACAATAGACAATCTTAAGAAACCTGTAGCCTACATATACACCAAACGGCATCGAGTCGAATCGTCACGAACTTCACAATCACTATCTGTACTGTGTGAACGATGTCTGGCTTACAATTCTAATTATACCAAACACTGTCCAGCGAAGGAACCTGTAGTTATTGTACCGGTAAACATTAAACCAGAACTTGCCTTAATCTTCCACAACCTCGAAAATGCGATACCTGTAATGGACACTACCCAACCTTCAGTTGCAAATGCAAAGGTTATGCTACCCTCAGTCCTGATGCACCTGGATATATCTTACCATTTCATCCACCTAAAGAAATTATACAATAACAACAAATTACATCAGCATAACCCATAATCATCAAACAAGTTCTATTATTCAATACCTTTGTTTTCCAAATTGACTTTCCATTCGATCAAGACAACAACATAAGTTAAGTCACATACGCAGCTAATGAAATTTTCAAAATGAGCTTTCAAGAACTCTACTCTGGTCCGTACGTATACTTCTCTGCAAAACCTTCACCTAACCCTGATTGAAACATAATCTATCACCATATATGAGCACCCAAATCATTTCACCAATCACCTTACACCATCATTATCGCACAGTACTGATACGTGACTAACCAGAACCTTACCTGTGCACCATCAAGACTAGGGCAGCTAGTCAAGAAGAAAATCAATCATCTGTTTTATATATCAAGTGCTGTAATGTTCTGAGCACTTCATATCCATTTTCCATCTCATCATCCTCAGTCCCCATCCCAAAAATGATGCTTAGGCTTATAATGACCAAGATTCAGATCTTGTCAAATAATGGTTTAATTAATGTATTTTTGCATCCCTTAGTCAATCAACCTTTCCTTACTATCCATAGTACCCCAACACCTCTTACCGAAAATAGAGGACTTAACTCTCTGGTGGGTGCCAGCCTGGACTGGCAAAAATTGCTCGGTACTTCATAGTTTAACCTAGCCTAACTGTAGTTGGTTAATCTTGCCGAGGGCTTTGTGTTGTAATAAGCATAAGCGAGATCAATAAGTAGATTGAGATTGGCTGCATTTTCCAGTATCGAATGATATAGTAAGCCAGAGAAGCAGTCATTGCACAGAAACTGATCATTCCATCACCCATTTTCTTTTTCATCTTCCCACTATTTACATCACACGAGCTTCGGCCTCAGGACTGAATGATAATATGTCGGACAGAAAACACGCAGGACTCCATGCTAAGAGTTCCAACACCCGACTCATGGTGCACAGTTGAAGAACGATCTTCACGGAAAGACAATACAGTAACATCTCGCTCTCGTGAAACAGAATGACCAGCCACTACGATCTGACATGGACAAAGTAGATGCCTTTGCAGCTCACCTCTAGGAAATCTTCAAGCTACTGCTAACCACCACAGCCAGAAACCATCCTATATATCGTGTAAACTTCGATGTACCAGAACTACAGCATCAAAAAGACATCAGATCAATGAAAACAAGCATCTCACAGCACTGATTACACTTGAAGATATCATCACCACAACAGCTAAGAAGAAAAATATAGCTCCTGGTCTGGACAGTATCACCTACAAGCATATCAAAGAAGAATCATATCGTCTACCACAGATTCTACCCACCGTTTTCAATTTCGACCTACGAATCGGATTCATCGCAGCCAACTGGAAAACATCGAATACTTTCATGTTCTTAAGATCTAGCAAACCTCTTGACTACTTTCCTTCTTACCTCCCAATTCAACTCACCTCTACTCTCGGAAAAATCCTCAAACGTATCCTAGTAAAACGACTTCACTAATATTTATATGATCGCTATCTTTTCTCGAATCACCAAGCAGAATTTCACCCAGGCTATAGTATCCAGAATCAACTCTTCCAGCATACCAACAATATAACAAACAAATATAACACCTAAATACTCTCATATTTAATGCTCTTTAGTTTCGAAAATCTATCGATAAGGTATGTCACCAGGGACTAATATGCAAGTTACTCAACTTTTGAATGCCCATTCCTTAAGTTTGCTACACCTACAATTTTCTCACCAACCATCTCGCATATTATATCGTCATTAACAACATTAGTTTATACCTCATATTCCTCTACACCAGTGTACCCTAAGGATCAGGTCTCTTTACACTAGTATACCTCCCCTTATGTTCACACTTACGTTCTTTGTCATCAAATATTCATCTATATCAACATGACGACGCACAGCAAAAACCATTCAACAAATCAACAAAATTTTGCAGTCTGAGATCGACGCTTTCAGCCAATGGTGTAACACTCCTCACTATAAACGCCAGTAAAACTCAAGCAATCCAGCCACCAAAACATAGCTCTAAAGTCCAGCGCAATCCTTCTTGTCTCAATCTCAGCCCGAATCAAAACCGCATTTCCCCCACCAATACAATAAAATATCTTGGCATAGCATACGACCATCATCTCACATGGAACTCTCACCTTAAGTACATTATAACATCAGCACATACAAAACATTTCTCCGTCTTATCTTCACATATGACCATGTTGCAGGGATCTCCGCCCCACAAAATGTTTTAATAAATTACAAATTCTCGAACGCTACGCCTTCCTCATTGCTCACAAAATTAAGTTACCTAGCCCCACTGCAGACCTCTACGCTAGGATTGCTATCCTACACATTCTCTTCCATTACGATGGTACTGCATCACAAAACGATACGAAAATCTAAATCCTAAACTACAAAACATCATGCATCATGAGGCTGCCTATACTATCAATTATCCTACCTCTCATCACCAACACTTCATCCCTCACTATGAGCATTTGTCACCACAATCCAAAACAAAACTCACATGACTCCTTTCTCAGCTTCCCTATCGCCAGGTTTCAAAATTTCATCTGCCACACACTAATCCATCAATTACTAACAGTGTTTATATCGTGTCTCATCATTATTTTGAGCAGCCCTAGAGAAGATAACATAAATTAGTCTACATTGATAATATAACTGCTGTAGTTGTGCAGTGTAACACTGCATAAAATCAGAGTCGCATTTATCTCACCTAAATTAATGATTACGTTCCAAAGTAGTAATATTCCGAAGTTTTATTTAATTATATATTAATAAAAAGTTTCCCTAAAACCTTGACCAACGCCAATCAAGTAATCCCAATAATATCCTAAACATACTTCCCATAAAACGGGCGTAACCCTTTAAGTGGGCATAATCATGGCGTTACCATGGCTATATTTCCCCACAGCACTTTATTAGAAACTAAAAGTTCTTCTACTTAAAGGACACTCACTGCGTAAGCTATAGAGGAGAGGACTCAAGTCTCACAGCGTGATCTTTGTTGTTGATATACTATTATTACACTCCAAAATATTGCTACACACACTGCCATAGAGTAAGGTGACCGATGATGGCCACCCCTAACAACTTTTCCTAACAACTTCAAAATATCTAAAGAGAAAAGAATCACGCTAGGTGGGTTTCGAACATTAATCTATCATCTTACCAATAAAAGGAAAAAAATGAACTATACTGTAGTACTTATGGAGAACAGAGGGGAAATGTGTAAGTGCTAAAAAAGACCATCATAGGAATACTATACCCAATGATGGCCACACCCGTCGCCTATGATGGCCATTAAAAGAAGAATACAATTTGGTAAAAGAAAATAGTGTAAATAATCACATGTATGTTAGTCAACAGTGCATAATTTTTAATCTATGGAAAATACAATGATATTTGTAGTCGAAGAAAATATATTTGAAGCTACGTTAAGTGGGTACATAAACAAGTTGAGTTGTGCAGGTGCAAGCTGAAAAGCAGTTCTGTTAGTAGTGCATCCTACGTGAAAACTTTCATCAACATCCAAAGGAAATGCTAAATGGATGTTCGTAAATAAAAGTGTAACATTAACATTTCGAGTTTCATTCTAGAATCGGGTCGTAAAATCACCGCGCACTTTTTATTTCGTATATATAAGATCTGTTTTAGCTAAACACAAAATTTTACATTTCACTTTTTTTGGATACCACAGTCTGTAGCCTGGACCCTATTCCACATCAAAACACTTGTCGCAAAAATATTTTGTTTTGGTCAGCACACCATACGACTGAGCGCACGTTTCATGTGACCACAGATTACACAAAACACACTGAATCCAATCACCTGTATTCGTAGCACTTCTTTGGTAATATTTTTCCACAAGACACACAGCAATCAGAAGCATCACCCGACAACCTCAATTTCTTTCTGGTAGGAAAGGTCTTACTAGTGGTACGAGTGATACAACTGGAAATAACACCATGGGTTTGTGAAGTTGTTCGTTCAACGAAGTACTTTGAAGCGACGAAGGTTCGCCTTTGCCACTGGTACGCGTGCGCGTGAGATCTTTTTTAAGTTGCTTATCGCGAATCGTCTTCATTTTACTTGGAGAAACGGGATTTAATTTATGCGGTTGCACACGTTTGTGTTTTCATCAGTGGAAGAGGAGACAACGTAGAGAAGCTTACGTACTTGTCAGTATCTAAACGGGAACTAACAAATTGATTGCTTCCACACGAGAAGGAAGAACAAGGGGTAACTGTTACTTGTACTTGAACACCCACAGTGACCATCATACAGACCAGTCGATGTGACCATCATAGGGTTAGACGAAGCACCCTCTCATTTGACGTCACCGGCTGTACACACGTGACTGCAAGAAACACACGCTGGGCAGCCATTGAACCTCTGGTAACAGCGAGGATAACGCAAATGGGATAATATTGTTGAACACATATTACGTCTACAACCACGCAATGTTTTCATGTCTCATTTTATAACGCACCTTGAAAATGTATATATTTCCACTTTATAACACAACTACACTAATACTACTTACCAGAATTTCCAGCGAATTTTACAGCCTTCTTAGCGTGTCCTCACGTACTTCCACACAGAATTACACTGCCACCTGTTGTGTGTGTGCGAAAATATGAAGATGTGACCATCATAGCGGAGTGACCATCATCGGCCACCTTACTCTACATCGAACAATACCGATAGTTAAAGCTACTACAATTTCGGGTGTATTAATTGCAAATTCAACAATATTGGCGATTGATTAATAATAAAGTATTGTCAGTTCTTGGTCTACAACAGACAATAAGTATTGTTACAGTTGCATTAAACGTTTAATAGTACTTTTTGTATATGCAATGATGCAGATCATTGGTTCAGAAATATATATATACCAAAATATCGATCCATTTTATTGTTATTTTGCCACATTATCATTGATTTTGCAATCATTTATTTTTCAGTAAGCTTCATGGATTTGATCCTAGTAATTGTTTGTTGAACACTTGCACTGTATGTTCTTACAAACCTGGGATTTTTTAATTGTTTGTTTTCCAAAGACCTCGGTTACTTTGTGTTTGTTGATGACGTTCTTGCGGAACCCTGTCTGGAATTTTATTGTAAGAGCTTTGCGTTTATTTAACGGGGTGTGGTGAAGTCAGAGCCCCGGCAAGGTACTTTTTCAGATGTCAGCGAGCGTCCTGGGTCTTAGTGTTACTTCATTTGTTAGTTTTATTTTTCAAATCACGTAGAAAGTATCTATAAAAGCATTAAAAACTAAATCATGACATCTGGAAGCCTTACACTACAGTGGAACTCATTGTCCATGCCATCATCTAGTTAAAAGCAACAATTTGAGGGTGCTCGACAGATTTTTATTGAAAATAATAACATTCGTTTCCTGTCTTTGTTGACAAGTAAATACGGTTGATTATTTAGATTGTTGTAGTAGGAGTGACATAAATGCTTTCATTGCTATACTGCAAAAGTACAAATATATACAATCTACAGGGTGGCTACGTAATGTACAAATAAATTTCGAGGGATGATAGTACACCTAAAAATAAGGAGGAAGCTCCAGTTAATTGGCTGGAAATTCGAGAGCTTAATTAATTTTAGAGCTTCATATTACTAACACCATGAACAGTAGATCAGATGCGACAGCTATATATGCGTGTTCAAGTTTCCCCCACCAAAAAATGAAATAGACAAATTTTCATTTCACTCTAAACATACAGTAAATATTTATCATGTACTTTGAATTTCCTTAAAAGATACTTCCAGTATTAAGAAAGATTTAATTGTAATATATCGACACAAGAAAGTAAAGAAAAGCAAGATTTTCACGAGTTTGAGTCGAAAAACAGGCTCATTAACCTGTGACGTCATTCGAAAATCATAAGTAAATAATCAATACTGGGACACATAATTTAGAGTAAGTTTTGCCTGACATCTGTAAGTTTGTATTCAACTTATGTGATATTGCGATACAGAAGAAAAAAAATGAAAATATGTATCTTCACGGTTAAGGAAAACGGTGCCTCACTAAAATTGATGTAGGGAAATGATGCTTCACCAAAATGTATGTATTTTTGTTGTATGATGAAACACTTTGCATCTGAGTTTATGTATGTTTATGTATTAGTACATTGTCCACTAAATTCCACTTTGAAATTCTGATGTCAAAAACGGAATTATACAATCAGAGAAAGTAAAACCATAATGCGGGAGTCATCTTTCCTGATAATTTGAATTGAAGTGCATTGTATTTAACACCCTTAGGCTAAGTCCTTCATACGTCCGAGCTTAACCCGGACAGTCCGGGATTTCATATTGTGTCCGGGCAAGCTCCAAAACTAAAATATTCCGTTCAAATCGAGCGGAAATAAGCTTTTTTGAAATTATTCTGTAATAATTATAAAACAAGCTATTATTATCTTCCATTTACGTTTCAAAGACTCCATATTGTAGGATTATATTCATATAATGTTATTTTAACAAAATAAAAGTAATATAAAATGCCTGTAGAGTAAATTTTGAAGCAGACTTCAATAGTTTAGTAATTTTCCTGATGTATCTTATCGGTACTGATTTACCAATGGTTCTGGATATGGTTATAGTGTGCGGTGTTGGCTTCTAAAAAAATATGGTAGCCGATGGCATTTCTGGATCAAGATGACATATTTCAGTTTGCTTAAACAATGTCTTTGTGAAGTGCCAGTTTTGCCAAGCAAAGGTTTAAACAAAATTGGAATCCTTAATTATGACTCAAAACATTACTTCTTTACTACAAGCGTTTATTTGGATCATTGCCAAATTAATGTACCTAAACAGGAGGGCAAAATTGAGAAAATTAAATTTAATCAGAAATTTCTTTGAACATTTCGAGTATTGTTTTAGAAGTACTTATTGCATTGCCATCACTTGTCGAGATCAAAAATATATCTTTTAAGCATTTAGAAACAAGTTAGGCGGAATATATATATATATATATATATTGTTAACTTTGGCAATATCCTCCATGTTTTAGCGAATCTCAAAGAAACTAGATTCTCTTTTAACCTCAAATTGTTCGTCTGAAACGTAGATTGTCGTCTTAATCAAAGCAGGAAGTGAAACAACAATTTAAAAGATTAAAGTTTAGCTGCCAGGAATTATTCTTCCATTTTAAAATCTTGGGATTCAATAGTTGGCAAATCCTCTTCATTTGGTCAACTTTCCCCATTGAAATATTTGATGTTTCAATAAACGTATCTTAGTACGTTGTCATTGGGATAGCTTTACGATTATTCTACGTGTCATTTTTAAAGATTGGTTCTTTTTTTTTTTTTTCAAAAATACGAAATCATTTTTCAGTTTTGTTTTAGCTATCAACGTGTTAATCGGCCTTGGTAATTCAACTCCAGCTGTTTACAATGTTTCCATAAATTTCTACTGCATCGTGCACACGTAAATCAATCAATTTTTAGTAACTTTATCTCAAAATCTTAAATAGTGACATTTGTAATACAAAATGTTTAATAAAGAGTGCAACAACCTGCACTCAAAACAATGAAATATATTTAGTTTCTATGAACACGTATTGTTATTTTTAATTTGGAAGTCCTACGTGTAAGTCATGAAACTTTTGTACTAAATTTTTACATCTTTTATATTTTAGTTGGTTTAAAATTTTCTTTTCAAAGCATGTGATAACGTATTGAAAATATTATACAAATATTCGGTAGAATAAATACCTTTTATCATCACAGATTTAAGAAATATTACCTTTGCTGAGGCTTGTATTGTGTAACAAATGATAGAAAGAGTTAATGAAGTTTAGACGAAGCTAAAACACAATCAATTCCTATCTGCATTTTCCTCTGAATTTAAAAAGTAAATAGTAAGAAGCGCAAATTTAAGGATAGACCAGTGATTCCGCTAGACCCCTGTGGGAGGTGTCACCCGCAATTTCTAAAGAACACCCCCCCCCTCTCTCCAACTTAAAAATTTTTACGGTAAAGAATGCATAAAAATCGCGCAAAACTCCATTTATACCCTCCGAATTTTGACTTTAAACCCCCAAACTAAAAATCCTGGCAAAATCCCTGGGACAAAATAAATTAGACTATTTTTTTTTCTGCTAAGACGTTATGTCGCCGAATGTATATTAGAAAAATGACACCACCGCCCTCGTCAGTCTTTTGCTATAACCTAAGGTCACCCCAAGCCATCTATTTTCATTTATCCCTTTTCTTCCTGGCGCACAAAGTGTCTTTGTTCATACTATAAACAAGTTTCATCAGTCTATTCTTTACTCCTCTTTCTTCTACAACCACGCTTTTGGATCTTTATGTCCACTCACATTCTTAAAGCGTTAATGAAAATGTATAAGCTTGTATGATGGCTGACATTCTCGTAACTGTGTCCAAAAATAGTTAATATGCAAGTAAATTATCAAATAATATGAATGAGTGATGATGTCCCTCACCGAGCATTCTCCTTCGAGTAGGGAAGAGTACAGTATCAGGCAGAGATTACATTCTTGGCTTTAGACCTACAATCGCCTTCTGGAACTAAAGAACATTTGGAAACCCTTTTTGATGATGGGCAACATGATTGGAACATGAACCCGCTCCACTTCCTCAGTAAAACTTTTAAATATCATTTTGTATTGGTCATTCTAGTTCAAACATTTTGACTTCGGCTCGTCACGATTATATTGTGAAGTCACTGCTAGTTAAAATCCCCAAACAACCATGGTCCTGCCTGGATTCGAACCCTTGTCCTTCGAGTCGCTGGCCTAACGCCTCAGCCGACACGGCTACCTGGTCGGCTCCACCTCCCTAGTGTTTATTTAAGGGCAACGTTGTAAACACTGGATTACGAAAGTTTAGCCGTGAACTTTGTATATTCTGATACTAAATTGTTTCTCTTAATCATTTTTTTATCATTGTAAAGGAATTTGTATGTTCAATCTATGTGATCCTGCTCTTTTGCACTCACAAGAATCATAGCAGTTCTTGCAATTGCAAGATAGTAAGTACATCATTTTTTTTCTGGTGCTGGCGGAAGAGTTGTTGGTATACGTTGTACTGAATTGTTAACCAAACTCCATCACCATTGACAAGAATCCAAATCATTTCCAAGCCACTTCTGAACTTGATGCTGTTCACGAAAGCTGTGTTGGGCAGGAGCAGTTGATGCTGGGGTGTAAATCAAAATTACTTTGCAGCTTGTATTTAGCAGTATGGTGGTGGTACATGTATTTGGTAGACTTGTAAGGGTCTACTACATCACAATAAGTAACTGGTCTTGGCCACACTACACAAGGTAAGAGGTATCCTTCATCGACGACATAAGTGAATTTCTGTTTAAGAATAATATTTTCCTCCTCTTGTTGGAAAACACTCACTGGTGAGAATTTTGTTGCTTCTCACATATCATGCATTAAAAAGGGCAACATAAAATTGATAAAAGTAGAAAGTATATTGTATTTCAATTAAACAATTAATTAACTTACTCATCTTGAAGATTAATCTACGTGTTAAAAGTACTTTCTATGGTAAAATCCCCAAAAGTAGTTTTTTTTAATATAACTTTTAATTTACGTTTTTCTCGAAAACCGTAAGAGATAGGACAAAAGTTACACGAACCGAAAAGATGTATTTTTTTTGTAATCTTTAACTTTTGTTTGAAACATGTTTTCATATTTCCAACAGTTATTAAGATATGATCAAAAAAAGTGAACATCGGCCGCCATTTTCCAAGATGGCGGCTAAAAGCCACCTAACAAAAGGTGACGACTCTCCCTCTAAATTTCTTCAAAAATATATAGAGAAGTATTCTTATCATATATAAGAAAAATGTTCCCCCCTAGCTATTCACGGGTTTCGGATTTCTGACCGGACTATAAGAAATGAAGACAAACTCCTTGAATACTTCAAATTGTCATTGTTGCTGTTAGTTACATAATTATGTTATATTGTTTCCTGTTATTTCTTATTCTTAATAATTACTCTTTCTAAAATGTCTAGTCTAAAATGCGTTTGTTATATCCAGGTAGTATATGAAACAAGCAAATGAATAAATAATTCAACTGTTAAACTCTTGTCCCTCAGCTAGTCACTCGAGGAATCTGGAAATGATTGAACTCTGTTCATGTTACTACAACTAAAATATTAGTACGCCTTTATTTCATGGAAAGTTTTACCATTCTTCAGAATTTTTTGGGGTGAGCGAATTCACTCTGCCTAACTTGAACCTTGGCTACTGTTCTCTCTAAATCCCACGCCAAAGATCTTTGCCTTGAAACATCACCACTTAGACGATTTCTAACTTGATAGTTTCAAACTCAATAAAGCAGATAAATTTTACGACTGTCAATGTTTTTAACAGTTACTGACAGAAACTTTTAGTTCTGGTCAGGAAGTTCGCTTTCTGTATGCGTAGTTCCTGGAACAAATCCTCTGGAAATCTATTGAACTGTGAGAGGATTGGATCCTCTTTTATCAAAAGCTGTAGAACCCGTCCTTAGAGGTTCACCAGCATGTTCAGGACGTTAAATATTAAATCCATTTTCGGTCTTGGCAACATTTTCAACCACACTCCTTGTCGCTTCTATCAGTGGATAAAGCAAGACAATAGGCTAAGTGGTTTAGGAGTTAACTCCAGATTCCGTCGCGGCACTCGCCTGGAGTGTTCATAGGAAAGTAGCAATACATCAGCCAGGACAGTAGGAGTACAGAGGACTCGAACTTGAGTTGCAATCCACAAGCTGATCTGAGCTTTGCGGTTTTCGCCATTAGACTGTTGGACACCTACTCTTCCAATACATGGCACTTATTTTTCTGAACACCACATTAGAACACAAATAGATCCTTTGTGTGTATGTGTTATTGTATCTTCGATTCCAGATAGAGTCCATGGAAACGTTAATGTAAGGTATATTTGCATTTTGGTTTAGAAATGATCTGCCATATTTAAATCTTAAAGTAACTTGCATGTCATTCTTCTGTATGTTGTATTTGCTTCCTTGCCTTTACAAAGAAAATGTCCAATCTATATGTGTATATTATATTGTGAAGTAGGATCTGATATGTGTTTGAAATTACCTTTTGCAGATGCTAAAAGTGGTCATCTAGTTTTGATAGCTGCCTTATATGAAATCTCGTCTTCCCTTGGATGTAGGAATATCAGCTTTCGGATTCCACATGCAGAGGTAAGAAATGCTTGTGATGTAAGTTTAAATTCTTACTCGCAGTATCAGCGATTGATGTTGATTTGCCTTTGTAGGAAGCTAGGAAATAGTTGAAGATCTTTCTGCAACGGCGGGCCAATTCACAGCGTAACACGACATTTGATATTGGTTGGAAATGGGTGAGTAACAGTCATCTAGTTGCCCTATAGACACTCGTTTGGTCGAAACAAATTAGGAGATGCTTAAAATTAATCGGAGTTTGAATATGACATGCACGGATAAGGCTGATGGATAACTTCAAGGAGCATGGAGTAGTTAAAAGACGTATCTTCGGCACTTCGGTGATGGTGTCTGAAAGAAAGTTTGGTTATTAGAAACTGGCTTCTTCAAATAATAGGAAGAAATAACGCGATTTCTATTTCCTTTTGGTCCTTTTTGAGCAAACTTTGCATACATTTTGCGAATAAATGTTTTCTTTTCAAATCTTCTGTTAAAAATCAGAGGTAGGCCCAATCACTTTCATACAAAATGCAGTTCTTAAGATACTTGCTCGATGTCTTACGAGGATTTTCGTTGTTTATCTGTCAAACTTCCTCAATGTTGCTACTATTTCTGTGCGTGAAACGTTGACAAGATCCTCGTTGCCATTCAACTGACAAGGAGCGATTTTCGAAACGGAAAAATCATACCTAGACCAGTATATTATCTGAAGAGGTGTAATTAAAGCCTTCCAAAGGGTAACAATTATTATTTCTCATTTTTTTTTCCGAAAGCAAACATAATTTCACGCACGCTTCTGATTAAACATAAAATATTTGCTGCACTTGATTGAAACCATTACCGAAAATCTCACACAACAATTCATACAACACAGAATGACGTTGCTTAGTACTTTGGTGCAGAAAACTGTATACTCAAAATACGTGACGGCTTTATCCGTCAGTATAAGGTTCACTCGCTTTCAAATTTAATATATTTTTGGGTTCTCCATTATGATGTTTATTTCCACTTATTTCCTTAGATCTTGCATCGTCAGATTTATATTTATCTTTCTGCTGCCTAATAACATTTGAATTTAAATTTATTGATGGCCATTATGCAGTTTCTGCTCAGACCAGGATAGAATACGGCAATAAATGGGGAAGATAGCAGTCAGAGCCATACTTAAAGCACTATTAACCTTATGGAACTGAGCGAAAACCAGAAAAGAATCAGTGAGGATGGTGGGCTGCGGGATTAAAAGACTTCGAGGAATCTCCTTTGTCAACAAATCTCCTTATCTTACTTGGTTTCACAACTTCCTCAAATGTCAAACACAGGATATCTTCAGCCGTGGAACCGAAAATATCCCACAACGTTGTTAGTGATGGGCATTGCACAAGAATATACTATTCATTTCTGTCATCTGGTCATGTCAAATGAGTGCTAGATAAAAACAGGTGTCATTGGATAAAAACGATACAAAATTAGGCATCAACTCGTCATAAAGACTTGGATCAATTGTATTCATTGGAGGACATTTCCTTGATTCATTCTGTATTCAACTCTGTTGTATACACTCATTATACAACAGAGCTTCAGTTCTTTTTAACAGCTCTAATTTTCGTTACTTGTTAATAATTCATTCCCTTTCAACATTTTTTTCTATTCCTCCCTTGCTTTAAATATTGTCCGTACGTAAATTTTAATATTATTTCTCTCTTTTCTCTACATCTTGCTTGAAAAAAGCTTGAAAAAAATTGAATTTTCACTGCCCCCGTAAAGTTCCGCAGTGAGGAGTGACCACTCTCCAACTTCTACAGTGATCTCCTATCATGTACATGCTTCATGCAACTAAAGTCTGGTGTCACGGGTGTGGATGCATACGATTTCTGTCTTTCGGAGACATTTACCGCGTATGTAAGTAGAAAGAAAGAGGGTGAAAAAAGAAGATAGAGATACACGACAAGAATTTTGTATGAAGAGGGCAAAAACCAGAATATGCATTGCTGTATATTCTGAAAAAATCCCTGTATCGCATTACATTCTACAATATATATTTCTCCGCAACAACATCCTAGTTCTGTAGAGAGATAATAGAGGACTCCACGGTATTCACGTATAACTTTACAATAACGACTTGCATATTATTTCTAGCTTGATGTTAGCCAACGACGCAGACTAGGGAACCGTTCTGTCGATTCCACGAAAATTACCGAAGTTTGTCGAAGAATGCATCGTAAAAGTTTGTAAAGTAAAAGGAATGACTACGGTCAAATTAATACGGCAGATATTTACGGAAAAACAACAAAATTTAAAAATTCAATATTTATTTGAAATGAAATTAAAGACACCTTATTTATACACAAGACTTAATGTATTGAGGATATAACGTAGGCTACGTTTTCCAGATAAGATACAGATAAGTGGGAGAGAGCGAGTTAAAAAGTAGAGAAGTTCAATGCGAAATACTCCAATATATACACACCACATCACATTTCAACTGAAGTTTTATATTTTTACTTTAAAAAAAGAAAAAAGGAGTATCCAGATTAATATATAAATAACATCATATTTTTAATCAAAGTTTTAAAACGCAAGTTCCAAGGATCCGTGCTCAACGCTCTTATTAGATATAATGTCGGCCGAACACTCATTTTCAAAGTTAAAACTTACAAAGAGCTTTTTAAGGAATTGTGTAACTTATGACAAACTCAGTGAACTCAGCCGTTTCAGTTTTACATGTACACTAAAAGAGTCGGATCTTTCTATGTTTAAGTAAGCAATATTTCCGCATCCGGTAAAGACCCTTCATTAGATTGATTGAATTGTTATGAACGTAATAAATGAGTTGATAAGCTTCTAAAGACAGAACCTACAGAGTTTAATAAAGTGGACACCGAATTAATCAATGGATACCGGCGAGAATTGAACTGGTAACCACGCGCACACACTGTAAAAATAGAAGACACAACGTTCATCCAAAAAATGGAGGCAGCTGAGCTGCATCCACTTTTTGGATTTACCTACATTCAGACAGTTTTCGCTTGAACGTTTTACTTTCTGTAAAATTTCAAAATGCGTTTATATACATACATATACGCCATATGACTGTTCCAACGTATTTCATTCAAGCAGAGCATTTCTCAAAGTAAAAAAGAGTAAAAGGTAATATTCCTTTAAATCCGGGTTTCGATCCAGGGTCCACAAGCACACTGGTCAGACGATCTTGCCACTTAGCTACGAAGACAGTTGGTGTTTCTGGCTTTCCGAGTGATATATATATCTAGGGTTTTACTGCGAAGGAGGTTAATTATTAACAGGTTTTTGATTTTACTACGAGCAATGTCTCGTGAAAAAAGGAGAGATACGTTTGCTACAGTGTAAAGATTTATACCTAAGTTAATTTCTCTTTCCGCCAATGAAATCCTTGCCGTTCTCGGTCCACCAGTGAATTGTTTACTTTTCACAGTGTAAAGGCAATATAAACACTCAAAATGGCCGGGCGTTCAGTGACAAGCAAGTAACATTACTCCTGTTACTAGATTATAGAATATCCAATTAAAAGGTTTAAACTTCATCCACAAAAGTACGTAACCTCAAAATTGCCAGTTTAGCTTTACACTTCGATTAGAAAATGACCGAGTTTTAAGCGTAAAATGAGTTGAACGTTCACGGACAAATCACTTTGGCCAGTTTCAACCCATTTTCAGTTAACGTTAAGCTATTACAAAGAAAATGTTTAACTTTAAAATAGAGTTAATTTTGCCAATCTTTCCACTAAAAGGCTTACACTATACCCACGTTTAAGAGTAAATACAACAAAACGCTAATTTTCCACTTTTATTTTTCCATAAAGCGGAGTAACTTTCATCCATTTCGTGTTTCCACTTTTTACAGTGCAGTAAGCGAGCGCACTAACTTATCGATCACCTCGAGGTTCGTTTTTATTAGAGTTTTATGTAAGTATTGTTTTCTAAATACTAGAAATACACTAACACTACATAAGAGATATGCTTATTGATACTTAATTTCGATTTCTATAATTTATATTTAATTATAATTGCCAGATTATACCTCAATTATCAAATCAGGAAGAGTTTTATATCTATACACCGTCAGGATTACATATAGCAACACGAAATTGAAGTAACCTTACTGAATGGTCATGCACAAATAAAAATGCAAAATAATAAAACAATTCCGTAAACGCATTATTTTTATATGAAGAATTTGATGTTATTTCAACAAAAGTTTTAAAGCTACCAAGTAGACATATAAGTGGACTAGAAATGGTCTATACTATAACCTGCCGAAGAAATATAACAAAATTTCCCTCACTTTCCAAACTTTGCAAAATACAATCGATAACCGAGATAGTTAGTTGAAGCATGGAAAGAGCAACTTACCCAGCAAATTTCAAGATCTGCATTTGCATCCTATAATGTCATGGCTAACAATAATCTTAATTCTACCAATATTAGTGCTATTAACTGTGATTACTTTAATTTTGTATTTTCTTCACCGAAGGATGAAAACAACAGCAATCATAAAACTGGTTTGAAGTCAGATATTCCGAAATAAATATATTCTGAGGATATACTTTTCAGATTATAAAAACGATACTCAATGTTGGAATTTTAGTAATATTCTGAGAAAGTATAATTATCCTTGACATATTCGTATAATATACTTGAGATATCTCCTGGAATATCCTTAGGACATGCACTCATCCTAGACATTCAGATATTCATAGAATATTCTACACATACACCAAGAATATCGTAAATATTCTTGGAATATTCCAATGTCTCCACGGGGATATTCGTAGAATGTATCTGCGCAGTTTGGGTTAATAAATTCCCAATAATAAATAAGTGCAAGGAATGAGTCAAAAACAAACCGAAATCTACCCTTCCCTTGAATTCATGTCAAATTAGGGTGACCAGACATACTTTTTAAGAGTATTATACTCTTGTCGAGTTTGAAATACTCTTTTCTGTTCGAAAATACTTACAATTATACTCTTTTTCTTATTTTTTATAACTTTTAACGTAATTTCTAAATTCCGAATACATTTTACAAGGAATTTAATTAAAAGTTAAATATAATTTAATCTGACGTAAGATACCCTTGAGGCATTTAAGGCTCAGACCGGGATAGGGGAGGGGAAAGGATGCGGAACGGTCCCTGCCAGGGTGTAACTTGAAGATATCATCCCGGCATGTACCTGGTGTGACTGAGGAAAACTCTGAAAAATCTCAGTCAGGATAGCCAGTCACTGGGATTAATCTCACGACCTCCTGAATGCTAAGCCAACGATCTACCAGTGAGCAATAACCTCATGTTAGGTAACATTTCGAAAAATGTTAGGTGAACTCTGTCTGTGACCAGTTAATTATTAAATGATGACGAAGGCTGGAAGAATGTGTAAGAACAGATGCTTACAATAACTGTCGTATCAATTAGGAAAGTCGAAACAACTTCGAATTATATTTATCGCAGCTTGAAGAGAGAAATAAACAGAATTATTTATGTACACAATCTAGCAGCAGAAGTTTCAAGGAAGGGGTGAAAATCAAGTCATAGCTATACATACATTCGGCATGCTTCAACAAGTTTAAGCTATAATGGCAGCAATTAACAGAGTAGTATCTTATTAATGTGTTGTGCATTAATAGCATATATCTATAGTATACTCTTTTTTGTCGTCAAATTTCTGGTCACCCTCAGTTAGTTGTTGATAGGAGTATGTTTTATTTGAGGAGGCTCGTTCTTTCTCTTGCAGGTGGACCCAATATTTTTTGTTACACCCCTGGTTAAATATCATAGGATAATGTTTCATTTCAATAACATTTGGTTTCAAGAAAATGCTGCTGGCATTCAATCTTAATTAATTTCAAATGTATTATCAAAATATAGTTAAATATCACAGGATAATATTTCATTTAAATAACATTTTATTTAAAATATGCCGGTGGTATTTAGTCTTAGTTCATTTCAAATGTATTATCAAAATACAGTATAATTAAATATCATAGAGGAATAGAAACGTCGCTTCGACAAGTTTCAGTCACTCGGCAAACTTCGGTAGTTTTCGAGGAGTAGGCGGAACGGTGCCGTAGTTTGCGTCACTGCTAACGTCAAATTCATTTCTACCATTATTTAAGCATAGTATTTATAAGGAGCAGGTAACTTACCGCATACCGCACCTCTAAGAAATTGTTTCGTTTAAACATGTATTTACTCTCAAATATATATTAAACATTTCGTCTCATTTATTTAAAGCATTATTCACGCTCACTATCTGAAGAAACTTTGGAAAGTTACGAAGTGTTACATAATGACTTAATTTTGTATAAAATCGTGAAGAAATTTTGAACAAAAAGTTTTTTTTTCTCTTTAATATATTTGTGTCATTTTTACTTCTGTTTAACAGTAGCACCACATGTTCAGCTGAAAACAAATATGACCTTTTGCCATCTATCAATAAAATTTTAATGTGTAAACGACTTATTGTTTAATTAGGTATAATTGACATTCATTTTATTAGTTGACAAAAAATATTTATTACGTTGGAACGTGAAATGCATCTTCAAAATTTCACAGAAAACTTTATTTGTTTTGGTAATAACTTCTGGCTGCGTCGCGTTGTGGCTGAATCTAAGCACTGTCGTTACCAATAAATACTTAAAACAATTACATTGTTTCTGCAACTCTAATATGTGACGGACACCCGTCAAAATATAAAACTTCAAAACTCATCATAGCTCATAATTAATCAAAAGGTCTAATACGTTTCGGTGCTTATTTTAACAGTAAAGCAATTAATTACAAGAACCATTAGAAAAAATTATAGAAACTTTCGTTAATTTTTGCTTCTGAAACATCTATAGAAATGCAATGTGTGATATATTTTTTTGTTCAATTGTCTACTTTTGTAGTTTTTGTATGTATGTTATAATTATCACATTTCACGGAGAAAAAAATGTTTGTTGTTGACAAAAATAACTGTTCAAATAGGTCCCAACACTGTAAAAATAGAAGACACAACGTTCACACAAAAAATGGAGGCAGCTGAGCTGCATCCACTTTTTGGATTAACCTACATTCAACCAGTTTTCGGTTGAACGTTTTACTTTCTGAAAAATTTCAAAATGCGTTTATATATATATGACTGTTTCAACGTATTTCATTCAAGCAGAGCACGTATATAATGGTTAATCATTAACAGGTTTTTGATTTTACTACGAGGAATGTCTCGTGAAAAAAGGAGAGATACGTTTGCTACAGTGTAAAGATTTATACCTAACTTAATTTCACTTTGCGCCAATGAAATCCTTGCCATTCTCGGTCCACCAGTGAATTGTTTACTGTTCACAGTGTAATGACAATATAAACAATCAAAATGGCCGGACGTTCAGTGACAAGCAAGTAACATTACTCCTGTTACTGGATTATAGAATATCCAACCAAAAGGCTTCAACTTCATCCACAAAAGTACTTAAGCTCAAAATTGCCCGTTTAGCTTACACTTTGATTAGAAAATGACCTAGTTTTAAGCGTAAAATAAGTTAAACGTTCACGGACAAATCACTTTGGCCAGCTTGAACCCATTTTCAGTTAACGTTAGCTATTACAAAGAAAATGTTAAACTTTAAAAGAGTTAATTTTACCAATCTTTCCACTAAAGGGCATACACTATATCCACGTTTAAGAGTAAATACAACAAAACGCTAATTTTCGACTTTTATTTCTCCATAAAGCGGAGTAACTTTCATCTATTTCGTGTTTCCACTTTTTACAGTGCATGTAAAGAAGACAGCCTTGTTTCAAACTAATTTATTTTATTTCTATGTCGCTCATTCGGGGGGAACTTATGAAATGTTAAGAACTAAGAAAGGTTGTAACTACAACAAAGCGATCCAGAATGATTAGCTTATATTTTAGATACGGAATTGAAAGAAACAATAATATTCCATTTGTAACATTAATATAAAAAATTAAGTTTCTAGTTTGGTCTTTAATTAAAAATAATAGTTAGGTCATGGTGATATAGCGTTATAAGAAGTTATCTGATTCCAGAAAACTAGAACTTCGATTAGGCATACTGAATTACTTTAGAAAATTTCTGTGGTTGTGCCGGCGTGAGGAGGATCTGACCCGCACTATGTGCCGTCAATCCTTATCGGAGGTCAGTGGTACGACTGGGCCACAGGGGATGAATCAGTTTTAGTCTTTCTATCACTGTAAAAGCAATTGCATTTGATAATCGTATCTAATCTGGCTTGGAAACTTACATTTCTATTTCGTTATTTTATTCAGAGAAAAGAACACGCATTCTACTAAACTTGACAATTGTAATCCTTAGTGCTTTAATTTCAAATGGAGAAAAACTCCAGAGAAAAATGATATTTGTATATTGGTATGCACTACTGCATTCAATCCTTAATACCCCTCAATTTAGCTGTTTCTGTCACCCGTGTCCCAAATCAGACTTCATGTCTACATCCGTGGACATGACTGGACTGCTCTATTGAATAATCAAAGGCTAAAATGTTTCGTTACTTTTCTCATCAGATGTGAGATTTACAGATTCGTTTTAAATTGTATAACTTATTTCCTCCGAAAGATACTTAGGTGAATATTGAGGTTTACATCTATTTTGTATGCTTTTGTCTTAGTTTGCTTTCCAATCACAATGCAACCTCGATAACTCGAACTTTCAAAATTCGAATTCCTTGTTATATCGAATTTGATTTATTTCCCTCCACCTTCCTTATTCCATCCCGTGTTAATGTATCTCGACTACTAGAACGTTGTGAACTAAAAACCTTGATAATTCGATTGTTTTGGTGTTTTTAGGGCTTGTGTTGAACCTCTATAACTCGAAACGTTATGCTAGGGAACCTGCACAAGTCGAAGATACTGTACATACCTCTACAAGTCGAAGTTTTGGGTAGACCTTTGTAAGTCGAAGTTTAGGGAGTTGAACGATCTGAGCCGAGCCTTCTTACTTGACAATCGAGTGAAAAAAAAATTGAAAATTTGCCCATTGAAATTATAGATAGAATACTACTCCATCGGTTAGAACAGATGTGAGGTGTCAACTGTTCCCGGCAGTGTTGTCCCAACGAATATTTGTTGTGTCGTGAACAGCACGCAATTAGGTGTTTCATATGATGGCGAAGCGGAAATGGAGGACTATAATAGCGATTGAAAGTAGTGAATAAAGACCAGAAAAACAATACATGATTGCAGTAGAGTTTGTGATTGATTCCTCCTCCTAAAAGAGTTTGTTTCCTCTTTATATTGCAAGCATTTAAGTAGTAAAAAATCAGAGTACTGAAATAAGAAAATTTGAAATTAGAAAAAAAGCAAAGAAACAGTTCTGTCAGTCAGTTCCGGACCTCTATATCTTGAAGTTCCGTTTTGTGTCATTCCATAACTCGAACCACTCTAAGTCGAAATATCCGATAACACGAATTTTATCTTTTCCCCTTTAGTTTCAAGTTATCCAGGTTGCAAAGTATTTGTTTTCCGTCAAAACGGCGTTTACACATAAGCAAATTAACTTCTTTCGTTCGTATACTGTGAAGGTTTTATTGCTTTACAGAAACCAACGATGATGATTGTATGCTAAACATGATTTCCTTCTGATGACGTAACCGCACAACACTTAAATTGTTTAACCTGCTTGACGTATGCCATAGTGAATGAAGTTTTTCATTATGATGGGATTAAAAATTGGGAGCATTTCAGGTAAGAATATGCTATTTTAATTTTCCTTAAGGCCGTACCGCTAGAATTTTAAAACTTTAGAGACTTTATTTATGAGGAGTAGTCAAATGAAACTCGGAAGAAGCCTTTCGAAGGAAACTAATGTACTTAGACGTTAATTCTAGCCACCATTGACAACACTTTCATACCAGGCAACGGATGACTCTGTTCAAGAATTCTTATCGATCTGAGTGGAGTCAATACTGTATCCTCTCTTGCACTTCTTTGTGAGACCAAAGGTATATCTTTCCCCTTCAAATACTACTCAAAGCCATAGATTGGATAAACCAGTACCTCCTAATGGAATTTGAAGAGTGTATTTTCCATACTGTTGGCTTTCTGGGACCTAGCGTCCTCTGAAGATGGATAATGCCCATCATTAGGAAGTCACGCCTTTTTTACTTGATCTGCTGCGCAACGATGAAGGATGTTGATGTAGCCATCGGCATTGAGGTCGCACCTCAATCCAAGAGTTTCTAAGTATAGATCCATTGTGATCGAAATCACTGAGGGTCAGAATAATGTCATTATCTCCTTTCTTGCAATGCCTGCTGTTTGCTGTTCTTGGTTGCTGGTGACCCTGCATGTTTCCACCGTATACTGACAAGGCATATTTCAAGATCATAGTGATGGTACACAATCTCGTCCTTCATCACAACACGAAGCAGGGAAACATGCCTTCCAATCTGTGGTCGTCCCAGATTTTATGAGAAAAGCACACACATGTCGTTTTCCGTCTTTCGGTCACATTTCGTGAAACCTACTGGGCGCAATGCAGACTTTTGTGCAGCATTCTGTGGACATTGTCATGCATAATGACAATAGACGTCAGTTTCTCTTCCGTTTTCCGTCTACTATTCCATGCTAGTAACCAACTGGCTGCTTAGAAACTTAGATGAATTGGAGTTCAGATTCTGATGTACTAAAGATTAGCTCATAATAAATCGTAGACACATTATCTACGATAAAACCATAGAGGCATAGGACGCCTTAAGATTTAGCTGCGCAATAAGGTAGCATGGAATTATGGTTAAGCCACTCATCCAAACAGAGTGAAGTCGCAGAGTTTTTCGGGTGTTAAAACAAGTTTCATCTTTATTTACAAATCATAATGTATACGTGAGATCTATGTCTGTGCGGAGAGAGTATAGCTATGCAATTTGCTTTAAAGAAACTTTGGATATAACATAAATGGGAAACTGTTTTGAAAATGTCTTTAGCCTCGAAATTCCCGAAATCTTAAAGTCAATGTAAAGTCATGATCTCCAACAAAAGATGGTAGCACTATCTCCGTAAATTTCTAATGTATTTTTATCGTTGCAAGAGATTTCAATGCTGCTCCTACAAATTCAAGCCTAGAGTGTTCAAACTTTCACGGAAGAAAGTTCATAACCAAAAGAGTTCTATTCGTGCCGATTGTTTATTTTCTTTCTTGTTCATTGTTGAAAGAGCTTCATTGTTATAGGTTTGGATATTCACAACAACAATGAAGCTCTTTCAACAATGAACAAGAACGAAAATAAAAAATCTGCACGGATAGAACTCTTGAATTGGTTATGAACTTTCTTCTCAGAAAGTTTGAACTCTCTAGGCTTGAATTTGTAGGAACAGCATTGAAATTTCGTGCAACGATAAAAATACATTAGATGTATACGGAGATAGTGCTGCTATCTATTGTTGGAGATCATGGCTTTATATTAGGCTTATATTAAGAAACTCACATGGATTTTCACCTTTAACCACAACATAATATTCGCCGGTTATAAATCACTAGAAATGCATAATGTATTACTAGTTAGCCTTACAAAAAAAAATATTTACGCCGGATAGATCAGAAACGTACACTCAGAGCCATTCTAAGATCGCAGCCAATTTTCCTTCTTAACAGAATACTGTGTTGGCCTCCTACAACTCTGAATTTCGAAAGTAGACATTCAGATAGCAAGCTGAAACACAATGAAGCCTAGAATCTCTCTACATTTGCGCCAGAGTATCAGTGTGAATTTTCTACACCAGAAAATAAACATTTTAACGGATTGTTTTGCATTTCGGCGTAGTCCAACTGAAATTAATTGACCTTTTTCAAGGTACCAATTCGTTTCTGATCAAATTAGTGTCATTACAGTATACATCGTTTCCCCGCGAATCTGCGTCACGAAGTTGTTACTATTTTGCAGGCATTCTATTGATTCAATTCGTGTACCCTCATTAACTTGAAATACCTATCAGACTATCAAAATTAAACTGGATCTGTTGGGATTGAAAGCACCCTAATTTAACATACTGAAAATGTAGGATCGCCAAAGTATCCACAAGGTTTCCGTAGACAGACAACAGCTTGTCTTGGAATCGAGAACACACGAAACTGATACGCAAGTGTTTCATTACGCTTCGTCAGCAGATAATAGCCCTAATTATTTGCAAAATGCTATAAAATGTTCCGAATCCTCCAAAGTATGGATCGCAGAGATATAGAACGCCAGGCTTTATAATTGAAAATATCTTAGCTTTCTACTTATCGATGATGCACCATAAACAAACAATCTAAATAAATACATAATGAAATCATTGACAAGGTGAATACGTAATGAACTCACCGAAGGTATATCCTTGGAAAATAAATTATCACATACGAAACTACTAACAACTAAATGTGCAGTTTCGTTTAGGCGATGGCCGTATGCAATGACTGCATTCAATGAATGCGTACGACGGAAGCATGTAGTGGGGTAGTTTCGTTTGTGCATTTAACGCGTGCGCGACGCCGTAGTGTAGTGTAACTATACAATCATATGATTTACTTTTCGTGCATTATTAGTTTTAAGATCTTTCTGTAAACAACATTTTTACAGTTTCACAATTTTAGACATGATTACAAACAACTATAATAATAATATAATCAGCATTTTAAATTAAACTCATATTTCATTCAATATCAAACAATGGTGCTACTTCAAGCTGCTGTAGTAATCTGCTGCCATCTATTGAGCTTCAAACTTACTACATCTGTGCATACATTCTCTTTCTTTCGGGGTTTACCAACAATTTCTTAGCAATTTCGTCCAATTCTTGACGCAGCTTTCAATCCTCATCTCTGCTGAAGTTCGTATTTGGCACAAAATGCTCAAGATTCAATGAAAACACGAATATAAACTGCTCATAATACCATGCAACACATGCGACTGCTGCAAGTTGACTGCTCTCCGAAGGAGTCGATGCAACAGTTGCTAGCGATACCATGCGTCCAACGCGCAAACCAAACCGCCTCCACTGATTTCCCTTCAACGTGTCAATGCAGTGACGCGGGCGGCAGTTGCTTGCGATCATTGCATGCAATCATCGCACAAACGAAACCGCACCTTTACAAAAGAAACTTTAACTTTGAATAACATTACTAAAATTCACTAGGAAATAATCGAATGCCAGCAAGGACAAGATGTGAACTGAAGTGGACAGCAGTTTGGCGAAATCTGGTGTTAAAGTCAAGAAGTTTGCATTAATAGTCGAGACATGAACTGATGTCTTGAGGTTTATTCCACTCAAACATTTCGTATGAATTAGTACGTTTATGTAGATTTTTACGTTCCCTCGGCGAAACCAAGCTGGTTTACTAAAGTGTGTAAAGAGATGGTAGAAATGTTTGATGTTTAATATGAAACGAATTTATGCATTTTGAATGTACTAATTCTTCTGTAAGGTCATAATGGCCCATTTGAAATTAATCAAAATGTGAGAAACTCAGGGCACGGTAAGAGACTTTGTAGACACATGATTGAATAAACTGATTCTTACGGTTTTCAGAAACCAGCATTAACGTGTTAACTCCTGCACAAGTTATGTTGCAAGAGTAAACCGAGTCCTTTAACAGTATTTTTAAAAAGTATGAACGCAGTACTGATTCGCAAGAATGTTAAGCTTTCAGAATTTATAAAGATAATGATATTCTTAACAACAAAAATGATTGATTGGGATTTGAAACTATTAATACGCGTTGCGTGGTTCTTGGAACAAGTAATATTATATTCTAGATCTTGGTTCTTCTTATATGCTTTCTTACGGAGAAAGACAAGTTTGCTAGCATGCGACTGCCACATTTCAAGCAATGGAGCAACGATTCTTTCAGTTTGTCACTCATGTTCCATACAGCATGATTCCACTGCTAACTCAAAGTATTTGAAAATGTTCCATACAGCGTTGTTCGGTGGATGCTTCAATTATTTTCTGAAAGCTTTCCTAGAAGTGTGTTGATAACTGGTCCACTACACTCATCACTGATTTTGAGTAAAGTTAGGTTAGATTGCTTTAGAAATGGTCAAATAAACTTCGAAGTTAGAGCGGGTTGTGATGGTATATCGAATCAACAACATAAAAGCTGAGAACTCACCGTAATAGAAATGTAAACAAAGACACTTTCGGTGATCTTGCATCACCATCTTCAGTTGTGAACAATTTTAAAAGCATCCACAGGCTATGGAATAAAAATGCATGCAGCTTTTATCTTGTTGATTCGATATATCATCACCGTATACTCTAACGTGGAGGATGTTCATTTGTAACTGTTTTAGTGGAATGACCTGAAGTGTTGTGTAATTAATGTTCCTTCATTCTATCCTTTTTTATTCCATAACCTGTGGATCCTTTTTAAAATGTTCACAACAAAAAATGGTGATGTGAGATCACCGAAAGGGCTACTCTTTACATTTCTATTGGGATGAATATTCAGCTTTTATCTTGTTGATTCGGTAAATTAAAGTTATTTATAATATGAGATATATTACTTTTGTTCTTTAGAAAGTAATATAATACTTAATGGTGCATATATATGATGGGCCAGTTATCAACACTCTTGAACAACGTCTTTAGATCATTTAACATTCAGTGAAGAGCTTCTTCATAGAGTGTTGCCAACTCAGCATAAGGGTTAAATATTTTAAGTAGCACTATAGCCTCGAATTGCAGTGTTTGATTATTTTTATGTAGCTTTTTAAATATGTAAGAATAAGCATTGCTATTTGAGGAGTTTACTTTCAAAAGGGGTTATATCCATTTTGGTCTCTCAGTGAGCATATTTGTGTTTTCTGGTTCATTTCTCAAACACCTATCGATATCTGCAATAGTTTGCTTTAAATAAGGTTTCTTACAAACCCTAACACATCTTTTTCAAAGAAACTATTGTATATATTGAAAGACGTTTGAGAAATGAAACAGAAAACAAAAATATTCTCACTGAGTGACCAAAACGGATATAACCCCTTTGAAAGTAAATTTCTGATTTAACTTTTTTTTATCTTGTATGCTGATTTGGCAACATTGGTTACGTTTTTCGCTATTGTCTTTAGTTAGTGTTACGTTGTGTGAGTTTCGTTTTGTTCACCTTAATTGTTTCACAGATATTCAAATTAAAGTTAAGGGCCCCGGAAATTCAACGTAGACGGTGCCTAAATGGTGGCGCCGAAACGTAGCGGCCCCTTTCACTTGTTTTTCACTACGAAGCACGACTCTGGGGACGAGGAGTGAAACGCAGCCCCTATTTCTTTATTGGGCCCAAACAGAAGTTTTACGAAAGGTTAAATTTTAAATTGTATTTCTAACGGAGTATTTTGTGAGAAGTAGAATGAATGCGAATAGCGTGTAAATCACTACTAAAATGAAATGAAATTTCTTCAATAAACAACTAGTTTAAAGGAAATTTCCAAAAACAGAGCAACCGTGAAATAAGCATGTTGTTGTGTATGTTGCTTAGTTCTTAAATAAGTCGGTTTGTGAAAGATGGTCATTCTGAATAATGTCTTCTACGATAAATGATTTATTTAAAAAACAATAGTGCAAACAGAAGAAAAATTATGTTGCTTTCAACGAAAATAAATATATTTTAGCTTCATTCATTTATGAATCTAAAATATTTAATAAAATACAAATAAGTAAAAAAAGACTCTTCTCATTCTGGAGAGTCAATAGCTCTGAAAGAATACAATAATTATTTATAAGATTTAAACCATTTATTCTACAAACAGATAATTAATCAAACAGCAAAGATTTACCGAGTATATATTTCCAAAAGGAATTTTAAATTACCAACATATTTTAAGGGAAAGTGCAAACTTGCTGCTTTGAATCTGGTAATACAAAAAATGGTAAGACTTTCTTGAAAATAAGGATAGTAAATAATGATTTATATCAATAAGGAAACTGTTGGGATATTCATTAGCTATTTATTTGATAAAACTCTATCAACTAAATAGACAATGAATATCTAAAATGAATTCTATTAATCGTATAACGCATACACTTAAAAATAAATAAAACACAATTAAAAATGAACACTTAATATATATTTCAGAAATCGTTCCTAGATGTCTCGAATTTACTTTTTTATTTCTACTTTTAACCAATTTATTACGGCTACATATTTTTGAAAGAGAGGCTGACATTATAATTGAAATAGATTTTTTTAAGCAAGACATGAGACAATAAACTTAATAATCAGCTAATATTGTTCGAGATTCCTTCAAGGAAATACACTTCATTAAGACGTTTCTGTCTGCTATTGTAAATTACTTTCAGTGAATGTTTAGTATTATTTGGAACTGAAGGAAATTTTAAAATTGTCTATTTTTGAAAAAGCATGTAGGGGCGTTTTATGTACGTGCTTTCCTTAGTTAATTACACTGAAAAAACAGAGCGTCTTTAAGTAACATCATTTTGTACTTTCCAGCCTTATTTCGAGCAATCCTGCAAATTGGTCATTTTTGGAAAAGGAACACAGGGATGGGGTATATCAGCGCATTCCTTAACAAATAAAGTGCTTTTGTTTACGTAACATAGCTTTTTACCATTTTGCCCATTAGAAACGTAGTTATTATTAGATAAGTAATTGTGTTTGTAGTATCTTCATCTTATGCTGTAAATTGACTATTTTTGAAGCAGACCATATACTAGGTACTCAATATACAGTATGTCATTTACGTACTGAATAACGCTTAAAATATAGAGGTTTTATTTAACTCTTTTTATACTATTAGAAATTATATATTCTTATTTGCAGCACCCCAAATTTTGTAAATTGGCTATTTTAGGGGGGGGAGGAAGGAAAGGAGTATGTCCATAAATAACACTTAAAAACAGAGCAATTTTATTTGAGTTACTTAGTTTTATACTAATTTAATCTAAATTTGAACCTCCAAAATGCTGTAAATTTGTTAGATTTAAAACAAAAAATAATGGACAAAGTATGCCTGTACTTTGCTTGAACAATAACACTGCCACATGGAAGGAACATTCTATTACAAGCAAACCTTTATTTGAAGAGCCGGATTTACCACTAGCCCTGGGCCTAGGGGCGCAACTTTCACAAGGGCGCACTCTACAAGGAGAAAATACAAGTCGCAAAAGCCGAGACAAAAAACATTTTTTTAAAAAACCATTAAGGGCTATGTAGGGGGAGTGGCAAACACCATCACTTTTGACCCGGGCGACTCCCTCATTCATAACTGACTTTATAATGTCTAGGTTGGAAGGGGAAAAGTACGGAAGCTGTGACGGGCAAAAGATCGAGGCACTGATAGTAATGGGCGTAGGGCACCTAGTCGCATAAATGCGGTTCTGTTTATTTGATGTAACGCAAGACTAATTGTGGACTTTTGAACGATCTTATGTAAAGTCAATAAAATAGACCAGATAGGTTCTTTTCCTGTAGTATTCTCTTAGAAAGGTTTATTTCTTATCTTTAGGTTAGTAGGAAAGTATAAAACAAGATTTTGGAAAATAATGATCAACCCTGCGTAGTCACATCTAATTTTGTGGGACACGGTGAACACAATGGGACCCAGGGAAATTCACAATATTTTTCCTCTTTACCTAATTTTTGGTAACCTTGTAAGCAGTAATTTATCGTTGTACTTTCTCTTGAATATGTTCCACTGTATTTAAGCACGAAATTACCACTTGCAAATTATTTGAATAATTTTTCATTATAATTTCTTTTACAAAGAGCATAAAAAGTTTTCTTTACCATAAATAATAAAAGAAGTCTCATACTTTAGAATTTTGCGAATGTTTTGGGATAAAATATTGCATGTTTGAACAAAATATGTATTATAAAATAGTACTTTGAGAAAATTAATCCTATACCCTATCATACGAACAACAGTCAAACAATTCTTAATTTTTCATGTACCCAAATACATAAGAATTAATATAAATTTTGATAATACATTTTTTCTGTAGTAATTAATGTATTGAAAAATAAAAATGATCATGTCATACTTACAAATGGATTAAGATTAAAAACGTAATGAAAATGTTTTTAGAAAATAAACATTTAAAAAGTACTGACGAAATATAGAGTACAAGCTTCGGATTCTAGATAAGAAAAATGTATTTCTGAACTTTGAAGGCAATTCGATATACTTAACAAACATTGAGACTAAATAAGAGGTGTGTTAATGTCGCTAATTTAGTTTATTTGCACAATTTTAAATCGTTGCTCAAACAATCTTTGATGGTAAAAGACTTGAATTAAACCTAAATAATTTGCAATTTAAACCGGGATAGTAAATACCGGTGCATTTTCACTCGTGAATAGAAGAGACCAAACTGTAAGGAAATATGTAAATTGATTAAAGCAAATAGTTCGTTTCTTGTAAAATAAATAGTGATTTGTAGAATTAATTCTTTTAACTCGGTATTGTGTTCGATTGCACTTCTAAATCCCATAACAAATTTAGTGCAGATAAGTTGAATGCTATAAAAAATCTTTACAACTATTCAATTTTATCACAAGATGGCAATAATGTCAACTGAGTTGCTTGGGCGCTGTTGAATCCCACAGTCATGTGCATAAGATGCCGAAGAGTCAGGCCAAATTTAGTACAGATATTTTGAACGATGTAGAAACTTTTGGGGGTAAAATTACTTTATAATATGTTGGCAATACTGAAAAGGAATTATCATGGGGGCTTGAAACCCCAGAGATTCATTTTAGGGTGGTAAGGCATATTCGTGCCAAGTATGGTTGGGATATGTTGAACAGATGCCTTATTTCTAACAAACATATACACATATATATTTTCAGCATCATATAATTGGTGCCTAGTGGGTATAAAGGGCGCAATTTTGTTTTCAAAATTTCGTGAAAAACAAGGGCCGGATTATTTTGGTTTTCTGGCACATTTCCTGACTTGCATACAAATTGTCAGTTTGTTTCTAATTTTGTTCCCATTTCAACCTTATCTTGATTGGACTATGCTAAAGGTTTGAAATTTGAAAGATGATCTAACAAATTCTAACACGACAGGAGTAATTTCATTAGAAGGTTTCAAATTAAAAGAGAAAAGAAATTGATTACATTTAATTTGTAAACCTACAAGTCTTTTTAAAATTCCATTTCTTTACGTCATTACGTATAAATTTTATATAACAAAATTCTTTCTCATTGTTGTGGATGTTTCAATAATGGTTCTAATAATTTAGTTTTCCTGGCAATCACAAATTTATAGAAGATATTAAATATTTCAGGTAAGTATTTTTTATTTAAGTGAATCTCTATTTATATAATTTATATTTTCCTCTTTTCAATGTAAACTGTTTCTCAAACCTTGATGAAAATTAATACAACGACTTTTACATTAATAAATCAGGGAAATTAAATCTTTTAATATTCTTGAATAAATTTGTTTCACGGAAGTTTACAGAACTGATATTATTAAGAGTACAAAATTCAAAACCTCTTTAGCGTCTTCGAATTCATTGAACGCAAAGCTATTTATATTTAAAAAGTATGAACAAAATATTTTTCTTCTTTAGGAAAATTTCAAAGTACAATAGCTGAAATATGGTCGCACGATATCTTAAGGCGTGTTCTACCTCTATAGTCAGTCAGACATACGTTCCATATTTAGGAATATATACCAACATTTGCCTAAAGTTTTGTATTCACGAGATGGATCTATGAATTCGGTTTCACGTGAAATTTTATTTTTTCTTGAAACCTTGAATTTTCGGACTTGTTGGGACCAAACTCGTTGTGGATAAACCGAACGTACAAATTTTCACGTTATAAGCGCCTGAAAATATAGAAATATAATAATAAAACGGTTTATTTTACAATCATTATTGAGGTAAAGTCTACAGAATAACGGTAGAGGGCAATACGATGCAATCAATACTGAGCATTAACACTGCTGAGATTTAGTAAGACGCACTCACTTGTGTACGATATATTTTTAACAACTAAATAATTTATTTTATTTTTTTTAGAAAGCCGTTTCGGATAAACCAGAGTTGCGGATTGACGTGTTCGGATAAAAGAGGTTTTCGTGTATTTTCATTTTAGAATTATTAACGTGGTGGAAACGAAATTTCTGCCCCAGGTTCGCCATATCTAAAGGTCCAAATTGAAAACTACATTACCTGGTTAATCAACGTAGTCAAAATCTGCAGTCACACACTGTTGTCATCACTGAGCCTACGATCAGATTCCGTGGAGAAGGACTCCTCAACTGTATGGTGCATCGCCCTATCACGGAAGGTCTTCCCTGTCAAGAAATGATCGAGATGTTGGAAGAGGTGGTAGTCAGTGGGAGAGAGATCGAGGGAATACGGCGGCTAAGGAAGGGTTAAACTCTTCAACTCATGGGGATCCTGCACCGTTATTTATGCGACGTGTGGGCTGGTATTGTCATACAACAAGAGGACACCATATTTGTTGACAATTGCTGGATGTTAGCGGTGAATTTCACGAAGTTCAGCACTATAAAGATCTGCAGTGATGATTTCACCTCGCCTGAGGAACACGTGATGAATTACTCCCACCACCATACCAGCAACAACACCTTAACGTAGGTCGAGAGGTTGTTTGGGACACCGTTCTGGACGTTGATTACGGTCATACCATTGTCCTGACCGTTTACAATTGTTATAGCAGATCCATTTTTATCTGAAGTAACCATCCGATGCAGGAAGCCTTCCCGCTTATTCATTACACTCAGAGAACTGCACACCTCTAGACGGCGATCCTTGCTAGCCGGTGTCAACTCATATAGCACACATGAGTCCCGGAGCCTCCGACTGGCAGTGGTAAGGTGTGTGCCTAAGTCGTCAGCAATGACACGAACACTTTTCCGAGGGTCCACTCTACGGTGTTCCTGAGCAGCTCATCCGAACATGATGTTGGTCGGTGTCCAAGAGGTTCATTTTACAACGTTGTGTCACCTGAACGATATTTGACAAACCAACTGTGAATTGTGAGTTCATTCGCCATTCCTGTCCCAAATGCACTGTTAATGTTTTTTGCGGCTTGCTGTGCAGATTGCCTCAGTTTGACTTCATAAAGAAAAATCACTCGCAATTGTGTGTTCCAGTCTGTTTGCTGGACGTAGACAGAATTTGTGACGTTAGACGCGTGACCTAGGTTGATCCTTGTGTTGTGATGCTCAGGTGAATTTCCCACCGTGAGTAATATTGAAACCGAAGTACCCATTTTTCCTAAATATGTTCTCTTGCAAACGAAAAGTTCCGAGTTGTTTCCTATCTATGGCCAAAGCACTTGAGATTAAACCGCATGAATATCCATGTTAAATACGGTGTCAAAGTTTGACAATTGCATCACAATCTAGTATGTCAACAGTTCAGTTTCTCTCCGCCAGGCATACTCTGGAACGACTGGAATAATATTAATATGTAATTTCTAATAATACCTGAACTTCGCGAGACAAGCCTGAAGGTACCTACTCAGACAAAAAGAAAAAAATTTAGGAAAACAAGTTGATTAAAATGGACTGTTTCTGATTCAAAATGTATGAACCTATTTCAGCTTTCTTTGTAAGCTAATTTTGAGTAACTAAGGAAGTTGTTTCATATCTAATGTATTTTTTGTGTCCTCAAATCTTCAAAATAATACAATATAATAATTTCAGTTTGAACATTGAGGGAAAATTGGGATTTATGGAGTCTTGTATAATGTTGCTAATTCAAAACTCGTTATATCTAACATATAAACTTCAATATACCCATTTTGTAGTGATACTGGAGAAAAACTCAGATGGTTTTTATTGCACAAGCTACCATTTTGAACTAACAATAATCACGAGTCTTGATAGAAATCCAATTTTCTATTTTCTTAATCTTTAAAGTTTGGCCAAGTGGATATGATAGTTTTCGATACTACACGTCTCACTAGTACTCTATGCAGAGTATTATTACGTAGAACTCTTTATTCGTTTACTCTCTGTGGCGTATATTACTTCACCTGGTTAAGAGTACAAAGTCATTTTCGAAATTATAGCATCGCTCCTGAATATATATAAATCGCGACAATGATTAGAAAAATACCTATTTTATGACGAGCAAAGGGGCGTATTCATTAAAGTTTCACAAGGTTAATGTACTCAGATTAAGTATTTGTGGCGTACGAGCTGTTCCAATTGCTCAACTATAACTAGCGATTCAAACATTGCTGTCTCTATGAAAACCTTCAGAGTTATTCATATACGCCAATTAGTTTCTTAATTTCCTCTGTCGAAGACAGTTTCAGATCGATTATGGGACAAGTAGTACCTGGAAGAATATCCTTTCGAAATATCAATTTTTTGAGGCAGTATAACTGTAATAAATTAAAGTCAGCTAATTCAATATATACTCAGTAGATTGTATGTGCTCTAAAATGTAATGAACCCACGGTTTACAGTAATCTGGTACTTAAAAGAGAGCAGGATTCTCACTACATAATGTGCAGAAGCATTCGAAACCTTGAACGACCTTCTTTTAAGGTTCTTTTGCTTCTTTCGGTAAGGCATTTAGATCAAGGAGCGTCAGGGCAACTTTCCTCCTCTTGTGGGTTCTATGACAAATATACAGAAGAGATGGTTTCCAAGACAACGAAAATATAGATGATTCAGCAAAGTTTTGAATACAAGTATTAATGACAGTAAAAGATTCAATTTTTCGTGTATACGATTGTAACGAAAATTTCTTTAGTTTATTTCGATATTGAATTAATGCATTGATAATTATTATTCTTCTCCAGAGGCAACGGTGTCTTACCAAAACGTTTCGCCTTCAACTAGTGTAGAACTAGTCCCTTTCCGAATTAGACTACATTTTTATCTTAGCTATGTAACCAATCAGAAATAGGACTTTGAAGTCAATTGAGAGGGGTGTGGCTGAAATCTTAGTGGGAGGAAGATAGGGAATATTACGGGAGATGAGTAAAATCATTGAATGAATGATTGAAACCCTCGACTGTACTATCTAAGTAATTTATGACACTCATATCACGAAAATAATACATTATTCATGTACTTTGTAATACTGAGGCAAATGTTTCTTCTATAATAGTCAGTGCTTAAAATGTGTATACAATTATCAAATGTTGTGTATATTGTACACCTGAAAAATTAAAAGTTGAAACATAGATGGCCAAAATATAGAAAGAAATAAATTGTGAGTTTTACTGTCCTAGTTTGATTTCTTCTTTAGCAGGGAAAAGAATTGTTGATATCTCTACTTTATTCCTCGTTAAACCTTCCAAAACTTACAAATTAACTTTCAAGTACCGGTATCTGTTGTGGTTTTCATACCAACAACTTGTTCAATACTTATTTATAGAATGGTCACTTTCTGTATTTTATGAATATATACTATAAATATATTGTTTTAAGGATTGGAAATCTGCACTGTCTTGATCGTATACGCAATACTCAAGGTGTGATTATACTGCATTTTAATTGTTTTATATTCAATAGGCAAGACACGAGCATAATACACTGTGGATTATAGAAAATATGAGCATATTTCACTATCATGGTTTTCTATTAAATTGGCAATGCATGAGGAGCACAATGTTCTGTAACATACCTTTTCACAAATAAGCAGAGCAAAATTCAATATAATGACACGTTAATAGTTAAAATATATATTCAGGATTTGCATTTTGAGTAAAACGGTAGGGAAGATTACATTAGACTGACTAAATGTACTGTGAGTTTTAACTCCAGAAACGCTTCATTAAAAAGGTTTGAAATAATCTTTGGCATATCACAAGATATGTATTTATTCAAGTGTGGCTGAAGAATAATAAATCCGAGTCATCTGTTAGTTACTATTTCAAACTCTTCCGTTCTAATAATTAAGAATTTAGTTTTGAATCTGACGTAAGTGTATGTTTACTCATATTTCTTGGTTAATACATCATTCTTAATAAATCATAAATTGTTCACTTATTCAACTTTAAGTACATCAAAAGCATTCATGTTTATTTAATGAAACAAACGCTCCTGAGTAGAATAATAATCTCAAATTGATGTCCTAGTATTAAGTTACACAGCTAGATATTTTACGTATGGCAAGTAGTTTGGTCTTTCTCCTATTATACCATAGTTACAAGTTGTTATTGTTTCTGAAAACATGCCCTCATTTTCCTGCCCTGCCCCAATATTTAAATTCTCGAATCGTTCTCCATTTTGTAGAATCATGTTAGAAAGCCTGTCTTTGTGTAATATTTTAATATTGCTCTTCCTTGGTCTAATTCAGATATTGCAAGAGTTTGTTACTTTGTAAGTGCTCACTGGACTAATTAAAGAAGCAGGTCATTGATTATGTCAGAACAAGGAAACGTTGTTATTAAATGCAAGGAATTGGCTCAGAAGAAAAGCGGTGTAAGTGACATTGAAGCATTAATTGGGTGAATTGTTATTAAAGTCCTAAACGAGCTGGTGAGCTTCTAAAGACGGGATCTACAGTTCTTAGTAAAGTGGGCTCCGAACCACTGCGTTCAATGGACCCCGGCGGTATTTGAACCCGTGACCATGCACAGAGAACTCCTTGTTTCTTACTGTTGGCTCATTTGGCTGCATCTAAAAGAAAGTACATGGTTACTCCGGTGGTAGTTTCACACATTTTTCAGTTTAAGGTACGTAGAATCTGAAGAATATATCATTGAAAGGAGTAGTACAAATTTCATTAATCTGGTGGTTTGAAGTGGGCTAAATTACTAAACACTGGCGACGTATGATATTCTTAATTCCGATTCATCTTATTTTTGGAATTAAACGTACTGGGTTTTACGCTGCATCAGATTTCTGGGTGGGAGGGTTCTTCAATATATACAAGATGTAAATGCACTCTGATAGTATTTAAACCCCTCAATCAATTGGAGAATAAAAGTTTCCTATACATATTAACGTTGCCGTTAGCGCAGAAAAGAATTCATTTTGTCACATAACACCTAAGATATTAACTTAACATAAACTGGTTATATCAATAATCAATCAATAATCACTTGACCCACTTGACGTTCAGTATATGACGAAATAGGTATAACCACACACCACTAGGAACTTCTAATAATTCAGGGAGAAAGCTTGGAAACGAACAGATCTGCTTTCTCGGTTGCTATAAGAAACCACGAACGACAGTTCGTTATTTTCAGGATAGCCTTCTGTTGATTATAACGAAAACAGGCTTAGAAAGACAAAATTGGGAATGGTGTAAGTGAAACTTTACACGGTTTCTGTCGATTTTTGACCGTGTTTTTTAACATTAGGGGTGCTCTCGAGTATTTGGAAGATGACACTCCCTACAGGCGGAATCACTGATTTCGAAAATGTAAAGCATGAAGTAGGTGGGATGCGCCAAGTGTTAGATAAGGTCTTTACTAAATGATGTTGCCTCCCCCACACCGGAAGCAAAAACTGAAATGACGCCACTGGTTAGAAATGCTACAGTTGCTCTACAATTTCAACTAGTGAGTAAGTTCCCGCTGGGAAAGTAGTTTTATTGCGTCTAGGCTTGGGCTGCTTAAAAATACATTTAACTCTGTATTATTTGACATTAACGAATTATATATTTGGTGCCCAATAGGTGGCAGCAAAAACAATTGAACTTTTCGACGTGATAGAATTTCTTGAGTTATAGCTATTTTTTGAAGAATTTTACATTGTTTTCATATAGTTTTATTATTTACAACTATTTTCATTTGCACATATTGTTTCGAAAGTATATTAAATATTTAGAACGTAGTAAAATTAACTATTTCATGCATGAATATTAAAAGTTTGACCAAATTTAGGACTGACCAATCCCGAACGGCAAATTGCATACAATACAAAAAGATAGTTGAGGTAAAAAAGTTGCGTTCCGATGGCCAGTAAAATATTTGTTTGTTACGTGAGTCAGCGGTTACAGTTGGGACATAAGTCCAACAAAAGAGGAGTTGATGAAGTAATGAAAAGTTAGAGAGAAGATAAGTGCATTTAGGGTAAATAAATACTTTTTGCACATAAGGTAAGAGAAAGTCTGCTGAATTCCGTTCCTCATTCAATAAAGAATGGTCAGAGTTTTTTTTTTCGTCGTCAAGGAAATCAATAATTTGAAATTCCGCAATGAATTGATGCTGGTATACTATGTTAGCTGACGTGAAGATCTCTTGTAGATGGTATTATTTATGTAAATTGTATTTACGACAGTGGCGTATTGACTTCCTTTAATTGTCGAAGAGCTAACGAATATAATTTTTCATGACGACTTAGGTTACTGGAGGTTTCACATGTCGCCTTGGAATCAGGAGAATCCTTCTTCGATTCTTCGTACGAACACAATGGACGTAGTCATTCTCCATCAACATGGTACGTAATCTCTCTTATGAATGCCTGGTGTAACATCTTTTTACCAAGAACCATCCTTGAAGAACAATATGCATAGTTCTGTATGTTGTCCCATCCCTCGTGATGTTGTTAACCTATTTTCTCAGAAGCAAAACAAGATTGAGAATGATAAAACTTACTACCTGGATTCTACTTTGGTTTAATTTTGAAAGTAATATAATCATACTTATGAAACTAAGAAATTATGACTGAAATTGTTTTTGTTCTTTTCATGCAGTTGGGACCATAATTCTCCATTGACCAATCATTGTTTTCTGGAGTAACGAGTCCGCTATCTTATTCACACCTCTTGTTAAATCAATAATCTTCTTTTCTCTCTCTTTGCTATGGATGAATTCGAGATTTGTAAGGTATTCTTCGCAAGGTAAGTAAAAATACATTTATATCGTCTCGTAAGGTGAATGCGTCTCGTATATCAGTTTAAAAAATCACATTTCAATTAACTAAGTAGGTAATAAGAGTAACCTGAGGAAATTGTCTCTTGTACGCATATTACAAGTTGATTGTGCTATACAATAAAGATTCGTCACATTGCAAAATCCTCTAAATTTAAGACATTGTTTTATGCTTTGTAATATTTGTTTATTAAGCCACATTAAGTGCATGTAGGTATACATAATACATACTTTTTAAATATATACTATTAAAGAACTCCAGATGTGATATTAGAAGTAAATATTTATTATTTCTAAACACTATGTAATAAACTGCACGCAAGAACAATAAACGAAACACAACTGATTCAATACAAACTGTTTCTTTAAATTAAACCAGCAACAATGTACACTAGTCTTTAAAACAATGTTAAAACTGGACAAAAATTCACTGTGAAAACGCTAGGAACGAAACGTTTTCATCAAAATAAAATGTGCCTTAGTAATTTGTCGAATTCCTCTTAGTTATGGAGCTACATGCTGCCAAAAGGGTGGCAAAATGAACTTTAGAATCTGACATTTCCAATACTGTTAACAGTAAAACTGCGGAGGCAAGATACCCTCAAAGACCTGCTCTATCTAAAAATGGATATTTCGAAATTTTGGAATGACTGCGCAAGGGATTTCCGCCAAAAAAAATTAAGAGATTCCCGGAAATTCGCTTACATAAAGGTAAGCCGAAATGTGCATAAATTTGACGACTTTCCAGCAGGTAACAATAAGTCGTTAGCGCCAAGTAGATATCTCAAACAGAAATTTGCCGAATGATTTTGGTAAAAATGCGTGGTTGCACTGTAATGGGTTCTATGTCGTGAATATCGATGCTAGTGTGAAAGCCGCATGTAAATGATTCCGATATGGAATTACTGAAAGTACTTCTGCTCAGAAACAACTGAAATGCTTGATTATTGAATTAAATGAAGCTAGGTATAATATTATTGAGAATCACTTGATGAACCTTGTATTTGAGTTTTGGCACAATTTATTATGACTGAAGATATTGAACACACTATAACATACAATTAACACTTCACAAACTATGGCTTTATATATTACTCCTTGAATTGGATAAATGGTGAAAGTTCTAGAATAACTGCAGTACGAATTATCAATTCTTGATACTTCTTATAGTTTGGAAAAATTAATATAAAAATAGTATGTCTCAAAACTTTCAGTTGGATGATTAAATATGAAAATATACTATTCAATACTTTCTATAAAGGGAACCAAGAAAGTTTTGTCGCTTTTTCTGGAGGTCTCTGTTCAATTGGCCCTCACACCGTAAGTTGAATGCGAATGGAGATCAGGTGAAGGTCAGTTGTTGGTGTGGGTATAGCCAACATACTACCTGGTTGTGGCAGTTGTTACACCGTGAACGTGCGGAAAGACAGAGTGAACATGGGACCTCCACAGAGCGTCATAAGGGCGTGTATGCTGTACGAGTTCAAACTGGGATCAAACGCAGCTGCAGCGGGGCGGAAGATATGCCAGGCCTTTGGTGAGGGTGTCGTGACTACGCGAACAGTGCAGCGGTGGTTTACCAAGTTTAAGGACGGTGACGAAACACTCGAAGACGCACCACGTGCAGGAAGACCAACACAGGTACAAAATGAAGATCTTCAGGCAGCAATTCAGGCGAACAGTGGCCAGACATGTGAGGAACTGGGACTACA
>JAGDQP010011291.1:0-53369 GCA_022664845.1 Lepisma saccharinum
CACCTGAAGAAGCTACAGGTGTCGGAGGCTCTTGATGTGTTTCAGAACCTTGCGATGTACTTGGCATTTCCTCATCAAAGACGTCATCACCGTAGTCTCCATCATCGCTTTCATCACTGTCACCAGCAAATCCAAGAGTTCTAACTTCTTCTATGATTTCCATCTTGTCCTCAAGTATCTCCACTATTTGTTTGTACAATGAATCTTCATACCTATTCATTCTCCTATTAACAAATCCATATTTCTCATACAGAGCATGAACGATAGCACCTGCTTCCATTTTCTGGAACGAAAAGAAAAAAGACCTTTTATTGACATCAATAACAGGTGCAAACATGCACAAGGACACTCATACAAGAAAGTGGGATATCAGGCAGAGAGAGGGATATCATTCTACACATTACATTAATTGGGAGCAACTTACGACGTCTTACCATCGGGATAATCAGCAAAACATGGACATCACAAGCAGCTAAATTCGCTTTCTCTTTGAACTTTGACCCGCCATAACCTTTTTATTTCTGGAGTTCTGCAGCTAGGATTTCACAGGTGTACTATACTCGTCACTAGATTCAATTTAAGGTATCACTTGATGAGCAACTCGAGTCCTCACTTCGGGTACTTTACTTGTTAGTATTGTATAATCATAGATACTGCAGATATAAATAGTTTAACACCCAGAAAGTACATTTTCTTCATAGAAATAGTCTTGCCAAGCTTTTCCGTAGTCAGCTGTCCTCCTTCTTCTCATAAGATGCTCACTAATACACAGCTTTACATAAAGGTTCTTGTATAAATAGTTTTATGCTGAAATATAGTCCATATTTGAAACACGTTTTAAAATTTCAATAACCTCCTTATTACCGAATAATATGTTCATCTAAACTATTGTAATAGAAAAAACATTTTCCCCTGATCTTACATATACCGAGCTTTATAACTATGTTAGTTAATTATGTCTTGTTTTCGTTCATTTGTTTAAATAGATCACTCTTCAGGGAATCTATCAGTACTGCTACAAAATTAGGTCGGACATATTTGTACTGTATTATGATATCCCTTGTCTGAATCGTCAGCAAACTGACGGCCCTTGCTGACAGCCTCTACTTCGGTTTGGTCTTCTTTGACCAATCATTGATGGTATACTTCTATTAACGTAAGTAATGTCCTTTTATCAACACCACCTGTGCCCTCATTCACTTCCTTCTCATTTTGAATTTGTTTTTAAGATATTATTACCTTCATTCAAAAAATTTCATTGTTCACTGCCTATAATGTTGCATTTTTTCTTAGCACCTTGGTGACATCATCTGTAATTGTATATTATCAATATTTGTAGGTTAACACTGGGCACCAGCTGTAATGTTCCTCCTTGGTACTCTTCAATATGGATATCCCTTAGAGGAAGCGTTAACTGGTATGCTTTGTGAGTGCGTATAGGATAACTGACTATGGTCACGTCTACTTGTAGTGCAGCTAAACACATTGGACAAAAATTACGGAATCATTACTTTATTTGTTAATATGGGGTTATGCCAGTACGAGATGCCAGTGGAAAAGGATGACATTTATGTCCACTTTGGACCATTCCCTGAACAACTGGTCCCGTAGAGCGGTCAAATTTGGAAGGCATTGCTGTTTCTTCTTAACAGCCCATTTCAGCATATTTTCTCAATAATATTGAGATCTGGCGAGTTCACTCACCAGGTGAGATGTGAGACATATACCTCAAATTTACAAACAAATCTTGTACAAACGCATCTAGGTAGACAGGGCAGTAGTCTACTTTATATTGTGAATCTAGAGTGACATCATCTTAAAGAAACTGAATATACGGCAATACCTAGTTATTCAAAAGTAGCACGTGACCCCCAGTTTTTATGTCATTAGAAACCTGAATTAAGATACCGACCTTAACAATTGAATACACCCCAGAATATTACACTTTCAACCCTTCTGTACAGCTCTTTGCACACTCGGTGTTGAAGAATTGTTCTGCCTTCAGCCTGACCCTGAAGTGGCCATAATTGGAATACAAGCAGTCATCAGCCTATATGATGTGTCGCCAGTTCTTTGGTCTACTGTCGGTGTTGCCTCGTCCATTCGAGCCGCTCTTCTTTCCTTGTATGACAGAAAGCTTCCTGGCGTACCCTAACTACACCACTAAATATTCCTACATCATGCGGTTCTCGTCCAAGCTTTCGTTGGGAGGCTGGATGACTGGGTCCGCTATTGTACTCTTGCAGCAATTCTTGTCGGATTTGGAAATGTTTTGGGGGGGTTATAATCTCCCCAGACTGCTACGACCACGGTTGCTCATGTTTTGCCTGTCACAGCTGCTCGAAGGTCCCTTCTCGACTTCTTCCACTCTAAGCGAACATTACTGACTGTGGACGTGGACACACCAACAAATTTCGCCACCTTCTCCAAATATTGACTGTGTTGACTGCCAAGAACAATAGCTCCCTTTTGCCACTTTGTGACATCGCCTTTTAGACTTATGGTCCTACCAGTAAACAAAAAGAAAATTGATTAACCATGTACGTCTCACAAGGCTAAAATAGTGACACGTAACATACATAACTTTACATTACAATGTAGAAAACCATTTTGCAATTCAAGGCTAGCATAAAAATTTTGCTGAGGATGATAGATAGCATTTCGCAATTTTTCGTACGGTGTGTTGCTATAATGTTAGATACTTTCTTTGGACTTCAGGTATTAAATTTCTGTCCAATGCTAAGTGAAATATATTTAATTTAATCAATGCTTATATTGATCTGCAGTGATGGTTACTCCTCGCCTAAGGAAGACATGATGGACCATTCCCACCATAGACCACCAAGCCAGCAACAACACGATAACACCTTTCGTGGGTGGTGGGGTGGTTTAAGACACGGTCCTGTACATTGAACACAATCCAACAATTGTCCTGGCCGTTTATGATTGTCATAGAATATCCATTATTCATCTAAAATGACAATACGAAGCAGGAAACCTTCCCGCTTATTCCTTACACTCAGAGACAAGCACCTCCATATGGCGATTCTTGTTGGCTGGTGTTAACTCATGTGACACCCATGAGTCTAATTTATTCACCTTATCTATCGCACGAATCCGCCGACTGACAGTGGTTTATGGTTTAGGCGTAACTTATCTGCAATAGCGCAACACTTTTCCGAAGATCCGTTTTCACGGTGTTTCTGAAAAGCTCATCCAAACATAAACACCGGCCGACGGTGCTCATTTTGCAAAGATGTATCACCGGAACAAAATCTGACAAACCAACGGCGAATGGTGCGTCCATTCGCCATTTCTGTCCCAAATGCACTATTGATGTTTTCTGCAGCGTGCAGGCAGAATGGCCCAATTTGAATTCATAAAGAATTTGAATTCATAACTCACAATTGTATGTTGTCCATGGTACAGTTTCATACGACCCTGTTCAACAACACACCACCTCCTGACTCTCTCGGCACCACAGTATGTTTACTGGATGCATACAGAGTTTCTGACATTACACGTGTGACCTCAGTCATCTCTGTGTTGTGATGCTGAGGTAGGTTTTCCGCCAGACCTCAAAGTGGCCATTTCATTTGCACCAACCCAATATCTTTAATTCGTTTGTCTTCTTATCTTCTTTGTCAAGTCTTACTTCTGTTAAACTTTTGATTCTCATTTTTGCTTCCCTTTCCACGGTTACCTCAAACTCATCTCTAAATCACTGACTTTATATTCTAAACTTTCAGAGAACTTCTCTTGACGAACGACTTAAAAGTTGTCTAAGCACAATTCTTCACAATTACTGCAATCTTTACAATAATAATGATGTAGAGACATTTTGTATATTTGTTGAACTTTTGTTATTAAAACTACTTTTTCACTAGCTGCTGGTAATCTGTTTAATTTCACAATATTACTTCGAAAACTTGTTTGTGTAGAGATATTACTGAATGTTTATTTATGTACTCCCTATTTCCATTCCATTTATTAGCGCAACCGTAAGGGAAGATATAGGGTTTGTCTTGTCTATCTGTCTGTCCATCCCCCTCCTGGATCTCAGCAACTACAAGTCCGACAGAGTTGAGCCATACACTGTTGGATTCTTCATGGTCTTAAACGGTGAGGAAATGTATAACTTTGACGTTAAAACTGACAGATCCTTTTCATTTACTTAGTTTTCCCCATTTTTTAAATGTATTTTCACATGGTATGTTTGTTCCCCATTTATCTCATTAACTACAAGTCACAGAGAAATGAATGAGATACCATGGGATTCGTCATGGTCTGATACGGTGAGAAAAGTTATACTTTTGAGTCAAAAAGTGACAGGTCCTTTTAAAAAGCTTGCTATGCTCCATTCGTGTCCCTCCTAGATCTCAGTAACTACAAGTCCGACAAAGATAAGCCATACACTGTTGGATTCGCAATGGACTCAAACTATGGAATAACCTATCACATGAGCTCTAATACTGGTAGGTCCTTTTCAATCGCTTAATATTCTCAATCTGTATGTTTCTTTGTCACCCCCAGATCTCAGTAACTGTAAGTCACACAAACATAAATGACTCACCGTTGCACTCTTCATAATCTGAAATGGTGGAAAAAATATCAGTTTGACTCTAAAACTGGCAGTTTTTTTCGAATCGTTTAGTATTCTCTGTTTGCGTCTCTCCTAGATTTCAGTAACTTCAAGTAAGACAGAGATGAGTCATACACCGTTGCAATCGCAATGTTCTGAAGCGGTGAAATACTCTAAAGTAGGCAGGTCCTTTTCAATTGCTTAGTATTCTCCATCTGTATGTTCTTTCTTATCCCCTATATCTCCGTAACTCCATGTCACACAGGGATGAATGATAAACCGTTAGACTCGTCATAATCAGAAACGGTGGGGAAATTATCAGTTTGACTCTAAAGCTGGTAGGTCGTTTAGAATTGCTTAGTATTCTCCATTTGTGCCCCTAATAGATATCTGTACTTACAAGTCCGACATATATGGTCTACACCGTTTGATTCGTCATGATTTGAAACGGTGAGAGAAGCTATGTGATTCTAAAACCGGTAGGTCCTTTTCAATCACTTAGTATTCTTCATTTATACCCCTCCTAGATCTAAGTAGCTACAAGTCACACAGAGATGAATGATACACAGTTGGATTAGTAATGACCTGAAACCGTGGAATAACCTATAACTTTGACTACAAAACTGGCAGGACCTTTCTAGTCGTTTTAATATGTGCCCCTCCTAGATCCCAGTAACTATAAGTCCGACAGAGATGATCTATATACCATTGGATTCGTCATATTCAGAAACGGTGAGGAAAACTATGAATGCGACTCTAAAACTGGCAGGTCCTTTTGAATCACATAGTATTATCCATTTATGCCCCTACGAGATTTCAGTGTCACAAGTTCGACAGAGATAAGCCATAAACTGTTAAAATTGTCATGGAAACCGGTGGGAAAATCTACGACTTTCACTCTGAAACTGGCAAGCCCTGGCATTCGTTTAGACTCCAATTTGTTAATATGACTTAAACTCTTTCTTTTGGATACGTTATAAGATAATTTGAATTTGTACGGGGGCGCTTAGGTTTTGTCTGCAATAAAACCATTACTTAACTTATTTAGATTAGGAAAAGTTTCTTGGACGAATGCATTATTGTTCAGTACCAACGCCTGTTGACATCATTACTCATTCGGTACTCTTTCTTCGATTATGTCCAATGTGTAATTGCATTTATCTTCGTAGTTTCCGAACTCGCTTTTGTTTAACAATTACTTTGCTGTTTCGATAATCATCATTTTAGGCCTGTTGATAGCAAAGCTATAGAAAAAGTTTTTTTTCCGCTCATGGTGTCCGTCCGTCCGTCCGTGTTCAGAAATTAAATCTCAGAAACTACAAGATGTAAAGAAGTGCGTGAGATGTGTTTGGAAAGGTCTTGACTAGACTAGCTCAGGGTCGTCAGATCTATCTGGGCTACTGCTTTAGTTCAGCATTGCCAACCCATTATTCCTTCAAATTGCTTCCATTCAGTTGGACGTAGCTGCGCTAAACTTGGCGTAAACTTTATTCAACCCATTACAAAAATACTAAGCTTGCTTGGGTCTCCAAGCAGTGAACTTGTCAGTGTTGCCAACCTATTTCTCTAAAATTATATATATTTTCAAATTGCTTCCATTATTTTACACATAAGAGCACCAAACTCAGCATAAATATTATTTGACACAATAGCATCAAACTCCGTGTGTTCCCATCCCCAGAAACATCGTGCACAGTGATGCCAACCCCTGCCCAAAAATACCTCTCATGAACCATATGGTGTAGAGACGTTCCTGAGGTGTCTATAGAAAGGTCTTGACTACACTAGCTTAGAGCCGCTGGAGCAGTATTGATTGGTGCAGGAGATTTTTGTGTTGAAAGCAGATTTTTAAAAATAATCAATTATTTAAATTGCTTCCATTCAGTTAGACTTAGCTGCCCCAAACTTAGTATTTACATTATTCAACTCAATAGAGAAGTACTGTGAGTATTCCAGCAGTTGTCAGTGCTGCCAGTCAATTTTATAAGAATTAATGCTTGTGTGAATAAAATGCTACCAAGGGATGCTTTTCCGACTTTTAGTAGAATTGCAACTCCAACTTGTTTCGTTATAACATGTCTTTATATTTGTGCTTATGATCATGCAATCCATCGATTTTACTATTGCAGTAGTAGGTTTTTTTATCTCTAGCAGTTGTTCATTTCATACTGGTATCATAAGGTGATGTGAAATAAAAAAGATTATTTCTTTATATACGTGAAAGAATAGTTTTATAGATATAGGTTCTATCTTATTAGATTTGTTATTATTAGAATTTATTATTATTATTATTGCGTTGTCTACTAACATACTTGTAAAGACATAGAACATAATAACAATAGGACCTACACCGAGTGGTTCAGAAGACACTCAGCAGATTGATGAGGATCAACAATAATATTTCTCACAATCATGGCCAGTTTGTATAGCTAAACGTCAACATTATAAGCTCGACACTGACTAAGATTAAAAAACACACATAATCTCACTCATTCGTTCTCTTTCGAAGCAGGTCTACTGGTAGCCATAAGCAATAAGGGGGTGACACATCAAGTTCAGGGGCCGACCAGAGAGCCATTTGACCTAAGGTGTTAGGCCAGCTGAAGAAGAAGACAATGATGATGATGGTAGAACCTACAGTTGAACAGCACCAGATGATGATTCTTTCTTTGTGGTAGTTATTTAAGTGAAACTGGCCTTTAAACGTTGGGAAGTTGAACAGGCACGATAGTTGGCAGGGTGGTTTTGGCTAAAATTAATACAATTAGCTGGCTGTAGGCGAGATTGTTTGCCACACTCAGTAGTGAGATGTGGTCCCGTGCATTTGACTGACGCAGCGAGGATCTAAGTAGCAAGTGTGTTGGGAGTGATAATAGTGCTGACAACGATAGCATTGAAGGAAACTTTTGGACTTATATATTTCAATGGAAATACGATAGTAACAGATATAATTCAGGTTGAACAATGTCTTAAGATTGAAAGTGCGTCTGCGAGTGACTAGAAATAGTACCAGATTAGTTTTTTGGAAGGTAGCTTTGTCACGGCTATACTTTTTAGCAGACAGAGGGTACTGGAAATTTCAGGTCAAGCAATGATTGCTGAATATCAGTGGTAGACGTATCAAGAGGAAGTTACCTGATGACTTTATATGGGCATTCTTTCTTTGGTACATCAGTAGCAAATTTGACATTAGTTTGATGAAAATAGGCAGTAATCTTATCGAAATCTGCTTGATTATCTAACTGAAGGCAAATAACTTCCTTCGTATGGCAAACTCTGGGCTGGACAGAACATGTGGCAGAGACAGTACGAATGAAATTGTACCTGTTAGCAATATTATATATATAAATATTTCGTGGCTCAGGAGGCTTTTTCTGGTCTGGCAAAGACTTAGAAGAGTCATCAGTAGCTGCAGGATCAAGCAATTCAAAAGAATTGGAAGTAATAATGGCTGAAGATTGAGAAGCAGATGACTGCGATTTAGCAGGATGCATAGGGTAACGAAACCCATCAGTGTACATGGCAGAACCTTGATTATCGGAGGATGACATGGAAGGTAACGTTACAAAGGCCGAAGACTGTGGAAGCAAATCAAACAAAAACGTCGGCACTTCGGAGGAAGGCATTGATGATGAATCAGTGGATGAAGACACCGTTCGAAGACGCTTATCGTGGAAATGTTTCCGTGCACTCTTCTTGGTGACACTGTAATCTTTATTCATTATGCAGACGGAAGGATTCTTTGGCATACTCGCAGGAACAAGAGACAAGACACCGTGCAATAGCTGGAACCAAGTGCCTTCCCTAATTGTTTACATAAATGTCTACTTATAGATCACCAAAACAATGTGGGTGTGGCCGGAGTTAATCGTTATGATTATTTGCTCACTTGCGTAACTATTTGTTTGTTTTGTTAGATATTTTCGTCATCTGATGTAACCAAAAGCACCCTCCTTCTGAAGAGAGATTTTGAGTAAATCTTTGGGTCTACTTTGGTGTTCTTCAACAAACATTAAGTCTATTTACTCTTCAAAACTTTGAAAGTAAGGTTTCTTGCTATGCTACTACTACATTTTTACAAATATTTCAAAGAAATATTGTTATCAAGGATAACCTATATTGAGTTAAAATGTCGTTCAGAATCTAAAACATCAACGCCATCTAGGATAAAATTTCTTAATCATACGGTAGGAGATTTTCATGGGGATACTACAGCATATCCCATTATAGCATACAATTGTATCCTGGAAAATTAGTACTTGATCTTGCTGTATTTTAAATTGCCTCACCACCCATAACAATAGAAATTATGGTGCAGTTCTTGTGCTTTGATAATATATCGTTGTTGGAACGTGGATAGAGTGATAAGCGCTTCATAAAGACATGGTATTAGTAGTGCAATAACTGAATAACATAATGAGATTCTGACACTATTAAAACTTATACAGGATGTTCCATTAATGCGTACAAAAAATAAGTGTGAGTACCTGAGATCGAACTAAGAAAAAGTTGATAAAAGCGGGTGTCCAATATTCAGTACATACGGAGCTATAGGCTGTCGAATGCGTGGGAAAATGAACTTCAGAGCTGATAATTTGAATACGAGAAATCGGAGAGTAGGTAGTTCAGAAAATGTTAGAGGAAGTCACACCAGGGCTATCCAAAAATACATATTTGAAAATGCTCCAAGCAGGGCGCAAGCTATTCCCCAAAGGAAAAAGGGGATTACCAAAAATTGTTCCAAGTAAAGTAGGGTCAGAAACTGCATAAATGAGACGGCTTCTAGACAGGTAACAATAATTCGTTTACTGCATGTCCATATTTCATGCAGATTCCATATGTGGAGAGACTTTTAAAAATCGTTTAGGATTGAATAACTTTATGAGTAATAATAATTCAATGAAAAGTTATATTATTTGTCCAAAAAGAGACACTGTATTATTTGTCAGTGGAATGGCCGTGATTATGTGAGTAACAGATAAAAAGAGAAAGCGAAAAGGTGACCCCATTGGTCGGGTGGACAGTACGCGGGTCACGACGCTTCGGTGAAGAATTCCGGATGGTCCATTAAACTGTGTCAGTATTTACAACTGTGCAGCTTTGAACCGAAAATCGCCAGCATCATTATTGACTAAATACACTAGAAATGAAAAATTGAGAACTGAATTCACAAAACGTAATGTATCAACCGAAATGACTTGAAACTGAAATGAACAAAGAACGTCCACGTGTATTTCAAATCTAGTTGATAGAACGTAGGGCTACATAATATCCTGAAACTATTTCATCATGTGATTCTTTTTGAATTTGTAAGATTGAATGTGATATCTTAAAATGTTGATATCGAAATCGAGAAAAAATTGAATTTCTATGCAGATCCAACAGCAAGAGTCCAATTGCAGTTGACTGTCCTACTTAACAGGGAGAAAAACACAATAGCATAACTGCTTGGTGGAGACTAGTAGTTACGATGGCAGACATGAAATAAGCACAGGAGAGACGGCTCGTGTCTGTGTTCCGCTCAGGACGAACGTCAGAATGTTCATGTATTCCCTGTCACATAATACCAACACCGGGGCAATGCATTGAACAAAGGCACTGACCGCTAGCTTTCCCATTCCATTCCACTGGAGAAAGTTCCCCGAGAGACATTATCGTACATACGTAACAAGTCAAACTAGAAACTAGTTGGAAAGTTTCACTACATTTGTAACGATACTATTACTGCTAGTAGTTAATAATAGTAATAATAATAATAGCTTAATTTCCTTTAAGAGGGGCACACTCTCCTGATGTTATTCTTTTGTCTCTTCTCCACACTTTTAAATACAGGCACATAGACATTAACATAAAAAATACTAGAAAGAAATCTTTGAAATGCTTTCTTGAGCTGCAAATAAGATGGATAGGATGGGGTGATAGTTTTTTGGCCCGCTCGTTCACCAGATCTAAATCCTATGAATTTTAATTTGTGGGGACATTTGAAATGTATTGTATATTCAATGGAGGTTCGTGATCTACGAGATCTGCAACAACGTATCCAGGACGGATTCCAAGTAATTCGAGATAAGCCTGAAATATTTGACAACATTATGCGTTCATTAACTAGCCGCGCCCACGCTTGCATTTGCTCTGATGGAGGTCAAATTGAAAACATATTGTAAAATTATGATACTATCAGACAGCAGCCTATTGTTAAAAGGTAAAAAAGGTCGCAAAGATATCACTCATGTGATAAGTATACAATGCTTTAATTTCATATCTTTGGATTTGAATTTATTTATGACCGGTAAGCGCATTCCTTGCCAATCACAACAAGTATTACAAGCATAGTGATCCACAAACAAGCTCTCTCATTTCCTTATTTGCATTCAGAAAAGATTTCTTTCTAGTCTTTGTTTCACGTTAATATCTATATGTGTGTGTATTTAAAACTGTGGAGAGACGAGAAAAGAATAAGATCAGGAGAATGTGCACTTCTTAAAGCCGATTATTATTATTATTAATAATAATAACTAGCAGTAATAGTATCGGTACAAATTAAGTTAAACTTTCCAACTGGTTTCTAGTGTTACCGGCACCTGAAGGATCCACATCGTTACGAAAGTACGATGATGTCTCTTGCGGAGATTCCTCCAGTGAAGTAGAATGGGAAAGGTGACGGTCAGTGCCTCTGTTCAATGTATTGCCCCGGTGTTCGCATGTCTGTGATCTTATCTACTAGTCTCCACCAAGCAGTTATGCTATTGTGTTTTTCTCCCTGTTAAGTAGGACAGTCAACTGCAATTGGACTCTTGCTGTTGGATCTGCATAGAAATTCATTTTTTCCCGATTTCGATTTCAACATTCTAAGATATCACATTCAACCTTACAAATTCAGAGAGAATCACATGATGATATCGTTTCAGGATATTATGTACGTTCTATCAACTAGATTTGAAATACACGTGGACGTTCTTTGTTCATTTCAGTTTCAAGTCATTTCGGTTGATACATTACCTTTTGTGAATTCAGTTCTCAGTTTTTCATTTCTAGTGTTTTTAGTCAATAATGATGCTGGCGACTTTCGGTTCAAAGCTGTACAGTTCTAAATACTGACAAGGTTTAATGGCCCAGTCGGGATTCTTCACTAAAGCATCGTGGCCCGCGCACTGCCCACCCGACCAATGGGATCAACTTTATTTTCTGTGTAAAAACCGTTTCATTTATGCAGTTTCTGACCCTACTGTATTTGGAACAATTTTTGGTAATTCCCCTTTTTCCTTTGGGGAATACCTTGCGCCTGTTTGTAGGATTTTCAAATAAATATTTTTTATAGCCCGGGTTTGACTTCCAATAATATTTTCTGAACTACCTACTCTCCGGTTTTTCGTATTCGAAATAATCAGCTCTGAAGTTAATTTGCCCACGCATTCGGCAGCCTATAGCTCCGTAAGTACTGAATATTCGACACTCGTTTTTATCAACTTTTTCTTAGTTCGATCTGACGTACTCAGCTTTAGATCTTTTGTAGGCATTAATGGAACACCCTGTATATAATAAAATAAAATAATAATCTTATAAATATTTTAATGTTAAATTCTACAAATTAGCTCTTTTTGAAATCACCTTTATCACTACTTTGTATCTTCTTACATTATTATCTATTAGTCTACGATGACACAAGTTTTACCAATAGGGTGACCATTTGTCTTGCATTTGACCGGACAGTCCTTCTTTGGATGTTAATATCTTGTGTCCGCCTAAACTGTCGAGATGGACGTTGATTTCTCATGCTTTTAGTGGTCTCGTTTAAAATATTTAACGTCCCATCATTGTGTTAGTTTCAATCTCACATGGAGCGTACTTGAAGAAACACAATCAGATTTTTAAAAAAAACTTTCGTAATCTTCCAAGTGTAAAGAAAGAACTTCTATGTTTCGCAGCTGCATCTACAAGCAACTAGATGATTGAGAAATTAAGTAATTTCTCTTCTGAAATATATTGGATTATTCAAATTTGGATAATATAAATTCTACAATTTAGGCCAAATATAAATGTAACATATCAAATATAAATGTGCATCTCTGTCGCATATTACATGCTCCGTCCGCCATCTAAGATTCAACTTTTATTTTCAAATACAAGTAGGGGCAAATGATACATAAAATACGTCTAAACCTTTACCGAGCCACCGTAGCTCAGTGGTAGATTATTCGGGAGGTCCTGGGTTCGATACCAGCGGTCGACCATCCTGACTAAAGCTTTTCCAAGGGGTTTCTTCAGTCACACCAGGCAAATGCTGGGATGGCACCTTCAACATAGACACTGGTCAACACTTTTCCGAATCCTTTCCCTCCCTTATCCCAGCATGAACCTTAGATGCATAAAGACTATAAATAAAATTCAAAATTCAAATTCAAATATCTGAAACTTTCTTAAAATGTCACTGGTGCAATTAGTGTAACCGTGTGTCTAACCTTTCTCAAGTTATTGCATGCTATATTTTACATTAGGTACCAATATCTATCAATCTATCCATATAATTTCCACATAATTTATCCAGACTACAGAATATAAATGTGCCCAAATGTAATGTACATGAGACTGCATCTCCGACGTGTGCTATATGCTCCGTCAACCATCTTGGATTCGACTTTTTTTTAAAAAAAAAAAGGATTACAGGCAAGTAACATATAAAACAGATATGAAATGTGCACTGATGCAATTATTTTGCTGTATTTTCAATCGTTTTCAAGTTTTTCCACGTAAAGTGTAATTTCAAGTGAGCGGAGTAACGTCTGGTCCTTTTTAATTGGACCACGCAACAGGCAGCTCACTCCAACACCGACCCAATTGCTGATATAAGTACGTATAAACCAATATGAATTGATAAAGGACATTTCTATCCATAAATGATGGGGATTCATAACTAAATGTATCATTAACGCTAAAGTTAGGTTTCTTCGAAGTTACTTCAAGGCCCTTTCGCAAAACTGAAGACATTGATACGGATCATCCTCACTCAATTGATGTACCAAGAATTTGCAGTTTGTATGAGTGCCATAAAGGAGCTTTGAATGCCACATTCTCACAATATACAAGCAAGTGCTCTTTGTTTGACTTACTTTTTTCTAGCGCTGTCAAAACCACAGTTGTTGCCTTCCCGTTAGTAACAATTTTGGGCCACCGCCTTTAGACTTGTTACTTCAACTTTCCCTTTATCTAAATTTGTGGATAAGTTTCACCACTGCATTATGAGTAATAGGACGCATCTTGCGGTATCTGTAGTTAGTACCTTCTCTAGTAACAACCGGCACATTCTAATTTTATTTTGCCATTTGCGCCCATAGACTAGTGGTTACAGCGATGGACTCATGTCCGCGTGTTCCCGGTTCAAGTCCCGGCTGGAGTCCTACTTTTCGGCGTCCACCCAGCATCGTGAGGAAAACTGTGGAGTCACGTGAGTAAAGACGTGACGGCCACTCAGACTAGAAAGCCCCTAATACGCCTGTTCGTGGCTAGGTGGGGCGCAGAGCTAACCACACTGTCGTCATTCTGGTGTACGGAGAGATGGCATTGGGGCAGGCTGAAGACCTATCGATCTGTAGCGCCGGTGGGTATTATTATATTACTATTGTTATTATGATTTGCGCACATCGTTATGCATGTTTTAATAAAAAAAAAACATTCCTTTTAATTTACTTGTAATAACTTGAGAATGATTGAAGATACAGGTAAAGCAAGTTGTATCAGTGAGTTTCTAATAAAAGTCGAGATGAATTTGACATGTCATTTGCCTCTATTTTCTTTTGTAAAGAAAAGTAAATTGAATCCAAGATGGTGAATCCTAGATGGCTCACGGAGCATGTAGCACACGTCGAAGATGCAATCTTATTTACATTACAATGGGGTGCATTTATGTTTGTATAGCCTGTACAAATTATATGGATAGATCGATACATACCTAATGTAAAACGTACATATAATAACTTGAGGACGGTTAGACACACGGTTACACTAATTGCGCCAGTGACATTTTGTAAAAATCTTCAAATGTATTTGATATTTCCTATGACTATTTCTAAAAAAAGTTGAATCCAAGATTGCTGCTGGAGCATGCGTCAGAAATTTAGTACTTGGTATCATTATGTTTGATATGGTTACATTCACATTACGTCAAATATTTAAAATTTATATGATCCAGATTTGAATCATACAGTACATGTCACTAGGGAATTCACATAACTTTCTAACATTCTTAATTACTTCCTGATAAAACTGCAAAACATAGGAGCTCGCCGTATTTCTATTCACTTGGAAGGCAGTCAACTGTAAAAGTTTCTTAACAATCTGAGTGTGTATCTTCGGATATGTTTCCTGTGAAACATTTTCTGAGCTTATGATTATAAGTTTTTAGTAAACTTTAATACATTTCAGGATAGTCCATTTTTAGTTGCTACATGAATTTGCAAAAATCTACAAGAAAATCACTAAATTGGCTCAATGTATCCAGAGTTCGAATTCCGTTTTCTTAACTTATTAAGACTGGAACGTGCAGTGACATTTTAAAGTCTTTCTACAGAAGGAGCATGTACTGAAATGGTCAAAGGAAGGAGAGTTATATGAACAATAAGGTAAATAACTAATATGTGAATACATTCTGTAGTATTTTACTGCTAATGTAATTTAGTGACTAAAGGAAACCAATAGTACTGATACTTTTGTTATAGGCTTTTTGCAAACTAAACGTAATCATTACTTTGATGGTTCGTACCAATTACGCTTCTTTAATTAATGTTTCATTTTTATTTTATACATATTTCTTACGTCAACGTACTTATCGTCTTGCAATCACAGAAAAGGTATGGGTAATTAAAAAACAAGTCTAGCATCTTATTGTATGTAGCTTGTAAAAGTGTGTCACTTGTTAAACATTGGAGATGGCCATCCTCTTTACAAGCGACCGTACTTCAATTGGTAGAGTGTTGACTTGGTTATCCAGAGTTCTTGGGAACTATTCCAGTAGCCATCCTAAAGTCGATTTTTTTCACGATTTTTTTTTTAGACATATCAGACAAATCCAGAATGGTACCTTCAAACTTGTACGAAGCAAACTACCTTTCATCATGCTTTCCGTTGCTCTATCTCAGCCTTAGACAAAGTTGACTAAAGTCCATAAAGGATTCAAGAATTCAACGGCAGTGATTTGGGTCCTCGTCCTTCATCATTACCTCGTATACTATGATTAACTTACTTCTATGTTACTCGGTGGAAAACGTTTACGATAGAAAACGTAACATATATTGTTGATGAATGAATGTACCAGAAATGAACGCACAGTTAAAGTTCTTTACAGATTTTTGATTTGTAAAATTTAATCTCTAAGGGTTTTAACGCACTTTGAGTTGCATTTTGAAGTGCAACTATTTAAATTCAAATTCTAATATAAAGGCAGCCTCAATAGTACCCTTATTTCAAAAAATCATTATTTCGTGTGTGGGTTTGAGGGGGATTAAGTTATAATTTTATTTAACAGAAGTTTAATTCAAAAATCCTAGATAGTAGCATATTCTAAATCTCGTCTTATACTATACTTTTTCTCGGTGTATCTTAAGAAGGAATGCCTTGCTGAAAACTCAAGAGAGAAGAAAATGGAGCTAGACCAAAATGGGAAAGAAAGGAAAAAAAAGAGACATTTGGAGGAGAAAAATATATCGCGAAAGAAAAGAAAAGAATAGAACTTCTTCGACGATTATTTCCTGATTAAATGCTTTCTTAGACTTTTTGATGTGGGCCCCGCTGTATTGGACATTGGAAGATGAATGAAACATCCTTTCTTACCAACCAGGCAGCCATCCAGGCAGTTCTTTTCTCCAGCCCTCGAAACCAAATCTATACCTCAACCGAGGTTTCTGTTCTATATTTCTTTTCTATCTATGGGTCTTCAGGAATCAAGGAATTTTTTGGCTTTCTTCTTCATCTCCTTCAATTCTCTTCTCTCACTCTGGGTCCTGTTTCGGTGGCTTCTTTGGTTATTTTTTCCCTTCATATTCCCTCGTTCGCTTTTTCTTTATTTTTTGCTGTCGTTAGTGAAGGAGATGGAAGAAAGAGAAAAACTTTAAATTTCATGGCAGCAAGAAAAGCCATGAAGTGGAGTGGAATTATATCAGTATATGAAATGAAAATCACACACAAAATATTAAAGAAGACACAAGCAACAGAAGGAAAGCAATGACAAATTAGATTTCAAGAAAGAAAGCAACATGTGAAAAACTGTGGAATTACAAAACGAACTGAATTTTTATTGTGTACAGTAGATAACTTTTTGTTTATATGCTCAAATGCGTTTGTACGGCATTTCGTTTCTAACGTAAATTGTGTGGCCATCTTCAGAAATATAATTGATACTCATTTAGGATCCGTCCGCAATCCAGTCTCTGGTCATAAGATCAGTAGAAATTTTGAGGTAATGGTTATGCTGCAGTAATAGAAACAATTTGTTGAATTCCATGCAATTGCGTGTAGCTCCCATTGTAGTTGTTGCAGAAGCACAATGCATGCGCAATACATATTGTTTATAATGAAACAAGATTTCAAATGACAGAACTTTGATGGTACAATGACATATTGATGGTAAAATTGGGGAATGTTCTGGAAATTTTCTAAATATCTGCTTTCGGGAAATTTTTGGACCATTGCGATTCTACTAATACAGTATGCCATATGAGAAGTGGACCCCGTTTCTCACTGTGTCTTGTTAATACATGTCTAATGGAAGGAAACAGTCATAGGTAACCATATAACGACCAGAGTATTAGTTTTTAAAGACGGTATGTTGAATTTGCGATATTCATGTTGTACAATATAGTGGTTCTTCTCTCCTGTTGATATAACTGGAAATACTATGTTAAATGCAACGCACTATTCTGATACAAGATATCGTACACTGATGTAAAATTGGAGGCATTAATTCGTATGTTTATGTAGTGGTATATGATTTGCAACAATGATGAATGAGTAATAGGTAAAACGCTATCGTTTCCATTTACAATGCGATGCTGTTTTACATAAATTAAGATATAAATAGTTATATGGTTCGAAAGAGTTTAGAAATAAGTTAAGAAATACATCAGATGTGAAAATGTCCAGGCACTACAGGCTAGCAGTTAGACGATAATAATGAAGTACGCTGGTTAATACGGAAGATACGTGAAGTTATGTACAGTTTCTGATGAGAACTTAACGCTTGTTCAGAATATTCTGTTAAATCTTGTAGTCTGCTGAATTCTGGTCGCTGAAGAATAAACCATATTAGATGCTAGTTAACTTGAACTTATGATTGTATTGTGTAATAATATATATACAGTATTATTAGTAAGGAATTAGTAGTACCAATATATTGGGTAATACATGATTTGAAGATGGATGGACTTTAGGTAGTTCACCTGTCAGACTACACTAAAAGGGCACATCAGTTTACTTCTAGTTTGATCAGTTGGTGCCCTTTAGAATATATGGAACAAAATACTACGTGTTTCACAGTATATCAAGACAAAATTTAAGTGGTCTTACATATGTCTGAGTTAATTTTAAAAAAAGCTTGAAAGCCCATATCTAAATTTTGAAATGAAAAAAAAAACATTCTTCCACCTTGTGTTATTGTACATGTAATGAATCAACTACGAACTCCAATGAAAGGGATCTTCATATCTAACAATTTGTTTAACTCGCTAGTTAATCAGGCAATCAATGTATGCACATTTACAGGGAGAATTAGGGAAGTGACAGAGCGCAGCACAAATTGAAACGTCGCATTGAGTATAGTATAATGCCAAAATATTAGATTGCCTTAACATATCTAGTTCAAGTTATGGCCGCTAGAGTGCCAGGAGGTTTTAGGTTTTATCTCGTGACCTGCTCTTCTTACGATCACCGCTCTTTATGTTATGTATTCCTCGAAACCCGGGCGCCAGCTATAAAGAGCTTCGGGTAAGAAAAGTTACTGGAAAAGCATATTAAACTCACCATTATATCAACTGCTATACTATTTAACCTTTTCATTAGAAATGTCTCGTAGTTACGTTATTTAACCTTTACAACGCGAGTAAGATTTGAGTGTTCTTCAAAATCAGGTGTGTTTTCATACAGTTCAGAAAAGCCGGAATACTTTCACCAACCTGTAGATAGACCTTCTTTTTAATCTGTAATAGATAATTGATTTCCATTCATCACCGCACTTTTCATTCCTCGAAATTAGAGGAAGAAGGATGCTCCTATATGATATTTCTATTATGTTACTATTGTTCTCAACTTCTTTCTTCTATTCATTTTTTCCTTGTAATCGTATTCATTAAATAATCTTTGCCTTCTTCACAGAATTTGTCACACTATGCAATCTTCCTGCAGCATACATTTGTTTTTATTTGGGGGCCCGCCTTCCAACCCTGTCTCTCTGTATTCTTTGCACAAAATATGTTGTGTATTTTCGGGGACGTATAGCACGAGCACTTGTTCGCTCTCCCCATTTTGAGACAGGCTGTCCCTAGAGATCCTTGGATTGCCGGAATTCCGGCACTCGGCACTCCAAGAATCTCCTATGTTCCTTCAGTTTAGACTTCAGATGTTGCAGGACGGACTTTTGACCAGGCATTCAAGGTTCTCCTGGTCTTTATGTTTAGAACATTTGCTTGGGGGGGGGGGGTTCCCTACCTAACATATTTGCAATTTTATTATAAAAAGAAACATTGATACACAAAATTTAGGACAAACACATGGACAACACATGGACTTCACAATGACAACACAAATATGGACTTGATTCGGCATCTTCTTTTGCTGCCCCTGCAACGAGATAAGAGAGGAATTTTAGGATCGGATAGCGCGTGGGAATGTTGTTTCGCCCACAAAGTTTTTTCCGCTTCTCCTTCCTAGTCGTCTCCTTTACTGTTATCTTCCTCTTCCTCACTCACCATAGGGTTTAGGTTGTTTTTACTTGCCACACTTTCACTCTCACTTCATTTACACTTGTATTCCTTGGGGGATAGGGGGGTTGGCAGACCATGGCCATAAAAATTATGTTCTTCTACAAAGTTTGTATGCATCTATCTTTGTTCTTCTTACTAGCTTTCCCTCCATTTCCACCTTAGACTCCTCTTCTGATTTCCCTCTGCATCATTCATTCGTGCATGTCATGCATACACTAGGCTATTTTGCTGTACTCTTCCGGAATGTAGTGTTGTTTGACTGTTTAATATTTTTAATTATTATATGTTACTGTATACTATTTCACTACATTTTCCCACCACCAAATTTATTCAACACACACACGATGAGCGTCTCTTGTGCCGGAGTTCCTGTACAAGGCACTCTAATTTGCCGCTGGCTTCCAGCGACCAATTATTCACTTTATTTGCTGATAATCATGTTCTAATTAGTTGGACTGTATAGCTTTAATTAGGCCACTTTCCGGTTGTTTTTAACATATCTGGATGGTTATTTGTCCACGTTTATATATATAATGTTCGTTCGAGAAGCTTGTGAAACTGCCCCAACTCAAGATCACCAAGATCACACACTCAATTGCTGGCTGAGTGAAGTCAAAACTGCAACACCGAAAACAATCCAGGAATATAAATAGGGTCGCCAGGAGCCTAGAGTACTCACGCAAAGCATCTAACTAAACTGTAACTCCATACATCTTGTACACCCCCAGACGAGCGGCGCACAAATGTCTTCCAGATTTAAGAATATCTGGGAAAGAGGATTCCAGATCCTTGTGATCGCTGCTAAAAACAGTAATTTAGTACGAGGGAGGAAATACCGATAAGGCGACACCTCCAATCTGTTTAATTAGATCGTCGGTTCATACTCTGAAGTACCAGCTGGTTCAGATTAGCGATAGATTAAGAAAGGAAAACGCAAATCCATATTTGGGAATAATCTCAAACGATCATACCCATATCAATTCATATGTGACTCATACTGCGTCTTTACTCACTTCGAAGTCTACAGGGTGGCAAAAGACCATGTCTTACCTTTACCTTAGTAGGGCCCACACCTGTAGTCTGGAGTCGCAATTTCTGAAATAAAGACGACGAACACAACGAATGACGGTCGCAAGTCAATATAAACGTCGTGTCATAACGCAAAATGCAAGTAATATCAATTCACTTAAATCACATACTGGAGTCACTTTATATGTCAAAGCAAAATAAGCAGTAATTCAATATATAGTTTCTTTCCCAAGCTATCACATCTCAGCTGGCGAAAGAATCTTATCATTAGCCTACGGATTTATGAACCAACCTAATCTAATTAAAAAAGCATTACTCGAAAAGATAAGTTTACCGAAACAGAGAAATAATTTAGTATCGATTGCTGTCAAACTTCACGTAATGATTCGTAGTTAAATTCAAATTAATATCATGGCAAACATTAAATAAATCACTGCACATCATAAATATTATTATACACTGTATATGGATTATCAACTAATGGCTTAATTCGTACTTAGTTAACTGTGAGGTCTTCTATACTATGTTCATTGAACAGAAACAAAATTTTCAAAATTTCAGTTTATTCATTTGAATGTATATAATGTAAGCTTTCGGAGTTGATAATTTCATAAAATCTTAACAGAATTACTATTGTGCTGTAGGAAGACAACAAATTTGTATCGTCTATCTTTTACACATTGTGAATTAATTAAGCCGAAAAGAAAGTTGGTTTGTCAGTTATAAATGTCCATAATTTCTATAATAATTAATGCATTTCACTGAAATCTTCACTAGATAGTCCGCAAACATTGATATTCAATTTAGAAATTGTTTTACTACATAGTTTCTTACAGAAATGAAGTTATTGTCCAAAACATACCTCGACGAAAAAAAACCAGTTGGCCTTATAATAATCATGACGTCATGACAGATGATTACTACATTATACAAATGACGCTCTGAATAAATCTTGAATATGCAAACATAATGTTATAAAAAGTGACTATTGAATGGAGAATAGTGGCTGGAGTTGAAACCAGGATTAACTAAGCATGTCGAAGTATCAAATTTTACAATTAAGTCAAAATTTATCGGAAAACAGTACACAAAAATGGTTGAACAAACATGTCGCTAATTTGACTAATAATGGTGATATATTGTAGCTGTTAACATTGCTAACCGTAAATTTTAAATAGATTCGGAAACTGGAGACTACAAATTTGGCATTTGATTATTGGAATCTAATGATCCGATATTTGAAATGCAGAAATTCGCTCAATAGCAGTCCCATACTGAATTTAGAACATAATACCCATTATGACAAATAATCTCAAAACAAAATAGTGATAATTTTGATGACGAGAAAATTTCGAAATAAACTTGTTGAGATGAACTTTCTTGTTAGCACTTGTATCTTTATTATTCTTGTTACGACTATTAATATATATCACCGGAATTGAGTCGAAATATTCTTCAATATACTAAATTTGGCATATATAGATAGGGCTCTGGAAAAGCAAAAGGACTGAAAGCCCAGATATCCGTCCTTCTGGTCGATAAAATTGGAACTGAAAACTAACATGGCGGGGAGAGCAGTTCTCCCATCAAACAGAAAAGAAGACGATTCACACCAATCAGCAAGAAATACGGAGCCAAGCATTGACTAGGATCCAATCAAAAACAAGCACTAGAACCAAGTCAATGCTGCATGACTAACGAAAACCTGGATAGATAACGACTGAAAACCAAAGCAAAAATAAAACGAAACACGCTCAAAGCGAGACTAAAACCAAACAAAGAAAATGAGCTAAGGAGAACACGAAAGAAAACAGAACGTACTAAGAAAATAAAAGGGGAAGAAAATAAATGAAAATGGAACAGCAACTAGGCTATTACACTTGCTCGGCGCCCGCGCGACGCCGCACACACACGACACGCTCATGCCTCACGAAACCCGTAATCGTTAATCTTCTATATTAAGTTTATTTATCCTTATATCTATGTCATCCTTCCCCTCATAAATTTCTCTTTGTAGTACCTTGAGATTTTTGATGTGAGCTCCTGAAGTGAAGTATCAAAGGCGTGTTCCTGTGTTCGCAGGACCTCTGCGTGTTTACATCCCTTATTCTATTTCTTAGATGCAATACCAAATTTTCAGTTTCGGTACATCTTAGAACTATATGTTATGGTGTAGCTATTGTATTGCAGGCATGACATAGATTATCTTCAACAAGTTTAAGTTATCTTAATTTCTGGAGGTATATGCCGTGTCCCGTGAGGTAATGTATTATTCCTCCACTGGCTTCTAGTTGCACTTCCAATCTTCCAGCGACTTCCGGAAAGATGGCATAGAGTCTTCTTACTTTCGGGCTGTTTTCCCAAAAACGTAGCCATGCACGGACTATTTCCCTTGTTAGTTCTTCTTTATTGTTGATTTCCGTACGTATGATTTCTCTTATTTTGTCGTTTTTTAAAGCCAGTTCGTGGCTCCGTATTGTTTAATTTGAAGATGCATCGGCAGGGTTGTGGTCGCTACCTGAAGTGCTTCCATCCGAGTGGTTCGATAGGCTCCAGTTAGCCTTATTAGCAATTGCTTTTGGGCTCTGTTCACTATTTGAGATTGTTTTATATCGTCCATGCGGTAGCTCCAGGCATTAGCGGCGTAACACATTACTGCTCGAATCACTTGGTCGTGGTATAGCCTTTTAATTTTTGTTGATATTTTTAGTTCATTAAGGCAATACTTATAAGTGTATTGGTAATTTTAACTGCTTTATTCGTTACATTGTATGTTCCCTGAAATTTAGTTTTTCATCTAGTATAAGGCCTAGATATTTATAATGTTTTTCTCTTTCTATTGATTTGTTATTAATTTTAATTATGGGTCCCATGTTAAAATTTAACTCACTTTTAAATAATACATGCTTTGATTTCCTGCTGAGATAGTAAATTTGTTATTACTGCACCACCTTACCGCTTCGTTGACGATTGTATTCGCTTTCTGTTCCAGATTAGTTCTACTACTACCTTTTAGTACAACCGCCAGATCGTCTGCATACCCTACCACAGTTTCCATCTCTTGCAGTCTACTTAGTATCCCCAGACATGGCTGGAATGTTATGTTCCAGAATATGAGTCCCAGGGCCGAACCCCTTGTGGGCGTCTTCCACACAACGCCATCAGCCGTGTTGACTTCAATTTTTCTATTTATGAAATAGTTATTAACAAGTTTCCATATGTCTGGTTGTAACCTGATATTTTTTAGTTCTTCTAATAGAGCAGGCCACCAGAGGTTATCAAATGATCCTGATATATCGAAGAAGATATCCATTATATGTTTGCAGTCTTCAGTCCGTATTTGCTTTATCTTCTCACATAGCTGGATGATTGTGTTCTCCGTCGATTTGCCCTTTCGAAACCCAAATTGCATTTTGCAATCTTCTAGATTTTCGCTTTTTTCTTTAATTCTCTTTACTATATTTTTTTCGAAAATTTTCCTAACAACGTTTAAAAGGCAAATCGAACGGTAGAACTTCGGGTTTGTCTTATCTTTATCTTCTCCTTTCAGTAGGATGACTAATTTTGCTTCCTTCCACGAGCTTGGAAAGACTCCTTGTTTAAAACATTCGCCGAATAACCTTGATAAATATGGTATCGACAGTTCCTTTTTTGTTTATAAATTTCATTTATAATCCAGTATGGACCCGGGGTTTTACCGTTTTTCAGATTTTTGATTGCTATTTCTACTTCTTCGTTTGTTACTGTTAAGTCCTCATTGTGTATTTCAAAGTTTATGTTGTATGTTTTTGCATTCTCTTCAATCTTCATCTTCAATATTATCTTGAAATAGCTTTTTGTATAATAATTCATTGGTATCTTCCCATCCTTTGGTGTACTCATTATTGTCATTCTTTAACGTATTGTGAGCACTTTTGGTTTTTATTTTCTTCATTATTAATATATATGGTTTACCCACGGATCCAGACTGAGATTTTCTTCGACTAATTTTTCCCATATTCTTTTTCTATATTCAAACAGTTCTTTTTCAAATGTTTCCTTGGCTTCCCTATATTTTCTGAGTCTTTCCTGCCTGAGCTCTTGATTTCCAGCCGCTCTATCACTTTTCGTGCTGCTCTTATCTTTCGTTTTAGTCTTTCCATGCCTTCGGTCCATTGAACATCTTTCTTCTTTTTCTTATTTTTAGGTACTTCTTAATTTCTCTTCATTATGCAATGATGCCATCTCCAGGACAAGGGCTGATCTTGGCTGAATCATATCGAAATTGTTTTGTCTTTCTGGTCCACTGTCCTTGTCAGTCTCATTCTGACATCCTTGATGCTTTCTCCCTCCTTCGGTTTTATGACGATTGCCGGCTTGTTGTTTCTATCATTTTAGATTTTTCCTGGATTTAGCTGTCTTTTTTTTAACGTATCTGCAAAGGTTGGTGTAGTAGTTTCACTTGTTTTTGAGCTCTCAAATTTCAGTTTGCCGTTTTCGGTGCATAATGCTTTTTACTTCTTCTTCCATCTTCTCCATTTTTTCCTTCTATTTCCTGCTTTCTTCCTTCGTATTGAAGGTTCATCACCTCCAATTCCTTAATCCTAATACTTCCGTCTATTTCCTCTTGTTTGAGTTCTTTGATTTCCTTATCTAGCTTATCAAATTCTGTTTCCCTTTCTTCCACTCTTGTTTGCCATATTACTAGTTTTAACTCCTGCTCCCTTGATCTTCCATTCTCTCTTGTGAGTTTTTCATTGTTTATCTCAAGTTTTCTTCTATTCTTCCCTCTAGATGGGCTACTCTCATCTCATCCTCTTGCTCTTCTGCTGCTTCCTTACGGTCCATGCCCCCCCCCCCTTCTCTGTTTTCTTAGCCCCGGAGTTGGAGTTGCTGTTGATGTTGTTGCCTCCTCCTTTTGGGCTTTTTCCCAATCAGCGTATACTTCCTCAACAATTTTGTCTTCCAATTCTCTTTCTTCTTTTGCTGTTTTCATTTTATTTGGGTTTAGTTCTCTTTTCTTTATCTTTTCCAAAAACTTAAGGCGGAACGGATTATTGGGATCAGATTCCGTATCACTCGAACCGGTTTCTGATCGCCACTCGTTTTCGATTTTTTTAAGTCCTGTCTTTGTGATGTCCAACATACAATAATTGCAACATACAATTTGTATGCAATAAACACTTGTAGTATTAAAGACATTTCATGAGTTTTTCCAATGACTTTTCGCATTCGGAGCTCTCTTATAGGTGACGCCATCATTTCTATTGATACATATAAGTTACAGGAGTACGAGGAATATGTATTATTAAATCAAGAACTTTGATCGTAAGAAGAGCAGGACACGAAATAGGGCCTAAAATCAACCGGCCGCCCTCTAACTGTACTAGATATATTTGGGCAATGCAATCTTTTGGCATTGTGCTGTACTTGATGGAACCTTTAAATTTATGTACAACACATGGGTGGTGTCACTTCGCTACTTCTCCTTTTTAGTCGTGTTGATTAACAATCAGTAATGTCCTCCTCATCAATCAAAAATACAGAAGAGAGAGATCCGATATTGAACATGTCATCGACTACTCAATCAAATAAGGAATAAGACTTGTGACTGTTCTTTTCTTAAGACATTGATGTTTTAATATTCTTTAGTCACTTCTTTCAATTCTTTAGTGAATATAGACTTGCTGCTGAACTATGGTTAACAAAGTAATCCACAGATTTTATTCCTGTACATACGTTAGTAAGAATGTTGGGGCTACTTTCAAACGCTATCCTTTCTACTCCTTTCCTCACTGGATCTGATACTGTTACTAGTAAAAAAGGTACGAAAACACCTGCACTGAAAGCTCAACTTCAAGATATGTGCAACATTTCGGCCCAATTCCTCCAACAGTAGTACGAACTTGCTTACGGATACTTAATCCTTGTCATTAAGCCAGACTTTCAACGAGCTATGTTTTGAAATCATGGAAAACTTTAACTTGCTGAATCCCTGCAATAATTAAAACGCTTTGATGATATTCTAGCTGTATATGAATGTAAAAGTGAAGTACACGACAATGGGAGTGCCGTAAATTGTTTTGCGTAAAAGTTTGCAATTGTCAGGAGTAATGTACAAAATTGTAAATCAACTTGAGGTAAGGTTAATATTTTTTTATAATCATGGCGTCAATTTATTATAAAACTAAAATGCTTGCATGAACATATATTGGCATCTTCACAAGTTATGCTTTGCCTTTAGATGATAGACAAAATACTCCCAATCAAGTTTTCTCCCTTCCTATTACCTTTAACATGCCTTATGATGTTAAACGTATGATGTTCTGACCCTTTTGGTGGACGTTCTGATCGGTGCGCTTGCTGGAAGTTTTTTTGTTTTTTTTTTACAAATTACTTAAACCACTTTCCTTTAACTATTGAATTTTCTGTAACTGTGAATTTTCTTGAATTCAATGTTCTTTAATATGAAATGAAATTAGTATAATTAACTTTGCTAGCTTTGGTGGAAGCATTATTTTACGCTCGCAAGGAATGACGATAGTTTTATTTCCAAAGCACTTTTATGAAACACTATTTTCAGTTTCTTGCTCTAACAAGTAAAGTACCCGAAGTGAGGACTCGAGTTGCTCATCAAGTGATACCTTAAATTGAAGCTAGTGACGAGTATAGTACACCTGTGAAATCCTAGCTGCAGCACTCCAGAAATAAAAAGATTATGGCGGGTCGAAGTTCAAAGAGAAAGCTAATTGTATTGAAACAAGTCACAACGAAAGGCAGAACAAAATTCAGAAGGACATGGGTTTGAATTGAAATGCGATTCATTTGAATCAAAGAGGCACGTACAAAGTACTACACATTGATACAATCAATATGTAAGTCGTCAATGAAGGCGTGTGATAAGCAGATACTTTGCTCACAATGAGCACACTTGATAAAAGAGATGTTCTCACATGAGGTCTTGGAACACTCGTCAAGTATATTAGAATCAAAACAATAATCCAATGGAGAAATCCAGGGCTCGGGCTCCTCATCCAAGTAGCCGCTTTTGTAAAACGCAAACCTGATCATGTTGCGAAATCGTGAGGCGCTGAATTGGAAGACAGTGAAGGACTGCATTCGTAAAATGTTATCCCGATGCCAGAGATTAATTTCCGAGGAAGCGATAACTGTGTCAGTAATGAACCTGATAAATGATTTATATGCACGGAAGAAGTAAACATCAAGTGGTTGGATGAAACCAGTGCAACCACTAGGAGTTAAAAGTTTGAACAGTGTTATATGATTAGGGCATGATTCATTTGATACTTTATCATCCTTATTTGCACTCCATGAATCCAGCAAAAGCAAGACTTTATCACGATCGGCAGGCAGGCTATTCCAGAATAAAGAATAAAACTCTTTTCAATCACTTTTGTTCATGTTTGCAGTCTTTCATGGATGGGACACTATGTTATCGGGATCTTTTTGCTTATTTCCTGGAAATTGACCACTGGATTCGGATACAAGAACTTACATCGGACGCAATATTTCACCATCCATGGTGATATATCTGGTGTAGTAAAAAGTAATCCATTATTTTTGCATGACATTGAAGGCTTGACTTACCATAGTTAGAATGATCCGATTTAGGTCACATATGCGCCGTTTTGTTCGATAACGTTTTGCCATTTGGAAGGTAATATCATGATGCCTCTCTCATAGAAGCCCTTGTCCCTATTGGTAAAAAAAATGAGACAGTCGATGTTCACAAGCCTCTCTTGACGCGAATTTTTCACCAGCAAACGTGTTCGCCATGGACAGGAACACATGATAATCACTCGGTGCCAGGTCCGGACTATAAGGTGGATGCATAAGAACCTCCCATCCAAGCTTCCGGAACTTCTGGCGAGTCATTATCGATGTGTGTGGCCTGGCGTTGTCCTGGTGGAACACAATGCCTCTCCTATTGGCCAAAGCTGGCCGCTTCTGGGCGATTGCTGCCTTCAGACGGTCCAATTGTTGACAGTATAGTTCCGAGTGAAGGGTTTGGCCGTAGGGGAGCAGCTCATAGTAGATAATTCCCTGCCAATCCCACCAAACACACAGCAAAACCTTCCTGGCTTGGGCACCGTTTGCGCCGGCGCACCGCGCTTCGACCACGACCGTTTTCGCGTGACGTTGTCGTAAGTGATCCACTTTTCATCACCAGTCACCAACCGCTTCAGAAATGGGTCGCTTTTGTTGCGATTCAGCAGCGATTCGCAGATGGAAATTCGGTCCATGAGGTTTTTTTGCGTTAACTCGTGTGGCACCCATACATCAAGCTTCTTTGTGTATCCAGCCTTATGCAAATGGTTCCACACGGTTTTTTGTGCAATGTTTAGCTCTTGGGCAATCGAAACAGTGCTTACATGACGGTCGGACGCGACAATGTCCATGATTTTATCGACATTTTCGACACTTGGCCTTCCAGTGCGTGGTACATCTTTGACGTCAAAATTACCGGAACGGAATCGACGAAACCAAAATTGCGCGTGATTGGCTGTTACAGTATCAGGACCATAAACACTATTCACATTTGCAGCCGCCTGGCTTGCGTTTTCGCCTTTATCGAAGAAAAACTGTAAAATATAGCGTATTTTCTCTTTGCTAGTGTCCATTTTGACGCGCGCTCACACAACACTGAGTCAACTCATCACAACTATCTGAACAGTGTTTATAGTACGCAATCTGATCGTTTGAACGCCATCTCGTTGAACCCGATCGGACTTATACAACGCGAGATACAGATCACTGAAGCCATCTATTGGCAAAATAATGGATTACTTTTTACTACACCAGATATGAATGATTAGTAGCACTGACTGATCCAAATGCACCTCTTACAACCACCGTACCTTTAGTCCTATGAGTCCTGTATGCATGGAGGTCCTTGTCAAATCGACTTTGATCAGCATTTAATACTTGACGAGGATTCAGGTCTTCTAGTAACATAAGTTCTTTCATGGACGTAATAAATGTCGTAGATAAGTGATTTAATTCCGCCTCTTTTGATTTCCACGTTTTGCTAACTCTATGTGTGATAGAACGACTGGCGATATTATTTGTCTTTTTAAAATTAGACAGCCAGTGACGAAATGCCCTGAATTGTAGAGTATTATCCGGATCTAGCTCTTAAGAGCCCAAAAGCGAAGAGTCCTGTCGTGTATAATTGCACATCTCTCGACCATTTCTTTGAATTTGTCGTGAACTGCTGCATTAAGTTTCTTATAACTGTGTTTTTGTCTTTTTTTTCTCATATTCAAAGAGGATTTTTTTTCGATTGAATTAATCTATACTGTGACTTGACAGATGAAAATTGTCTTCGTTTCTTTTCCGGGTTCTCATTGTGTGTCCAAAACATGTAAACTGTTTTTGTTTTTTTGGCTAAGGCTGATATTCTTCACCTGAAGAAGCTACAGGTGTCGGAGACTCTTGATGTGTTTGAGAACCTTGCGATGTACTTGGCCTTTCCTCATCAAAGACGTCATCACCGTAGTCTCCATCATCGCTTTCATCACTATCACCAGCAATTCCAAGAGTTTTAACTTCTTCTATGATTTCCATTTGTCCTCAAGTATCTCCACTATTTGTTTGTACAATGAATCTTCATACCTATTCATTCTCCTATTAACAAATCCATATTTCTCATACAGAGCATGAACGATAGCACCTGCTTCCATTTTCTGGAACGAAAAGAAAAAAGAACTTTTATTGACATCAATAACATCAATAACGTGCAAACATGCACAAGGACATACATACACGAATAAATGAAAGCGGGATATCAGGCAGAGAGAGGGATATCATTCTACACATTACATTAATTGGGAGCAACTTACGACGTATTACCATCGGGATAATCAGCACAACATGGACATCAAAAGCAGCTAAATTCGCTTTCTATTTGAACTTTGACCCGCCATAACCTTTTTATTACTGGAGCTCTGCAGCTAGGATTTCACAGGTGTACTATACTCGTAATTAGCTACAATTTAAGGTATCACTTCATGAGCAACTCGAGTCCTCACTTTGGGTTCTTTACTTGTAAGTAATCACTTAACTTTTACCCAAGATGAAACCAAAGCCTATTGACCGTGAGGTTAATAATTTAAAATATAAAGAAGAATCAAAGAAAAAAATATTATTCCATATTGAAATCTGGTATATGATCATGCTACACCTAAAATTTCTTATGAAATTGTTATATCACGTCTCCTCTCATATATTGTACAGTTACTTACAAAAGTAAATGAAGGTTGGAATTTTAAGAAATAGTTGCACTGTGGGTCTCATAGTTAGACAACCAACATGACAGTACAAATATGCTCCAAAACATGGAATGCCCGGATAATTCCTCAATTTGGAGCAAGAAACGCGCATATTTGCCAATCCCAAGCGGTAAGAATAAAAAGAAATGTATTAGATATTTGCTTTCAAAGTGCTTTTGGGAGAAGTGGGTGATATAAACGGTTGGAGATTTAAATACAGCAAAGAGAGCACCAAATCCCAGTTGCCTAGCGTGGCGTAGCGCGGAAAGAGGAGGGGGAAGGTGCAGAGAGAGGAAGACTGTGTATTCATAAGCGTTCAAATTTAATTTGTCCATGTCGTGCGCAATTTTTCTTTCCCTCTTCCCTTGTTTTCTTCTTTTTTTCGCTTTTTCCTCTTCTTCTTCCATGATCTCTCCCCCTCTCTGTGTGTGTGTGTGTTTGAATAAGATAAAAATTTAATTTTTGTCCATCTATCTCGTGGTTCTCTTCATAATACTGAATGAGCCATTTCTTGTTCCAACTAGAGGAATATCCTGGCATGCCATGATTTGGCATATATTTGTACTGTCATGGTGTTTTTTTTAACTATTAGGTGTACAGTGTAACAATTCTCCTGGATGAAAGAACTATTATTTCCAACCTTCAATCTTCACTTATTATTGAAGGTGACTGTACGTATATTGCTGTGTATATGTGAGTATATTCACTTTGAATTGAGATAATTGATAAATGAATTCATTGTACAACCACGAAAGCAGTAAACGTTAACATGTATCAACGTTCAATATTAAACACCTAATTGAAATTTAGTCACGACTACTATAACATCACTGTTTAAACTGGGAACAAAATGTAGCAATTAACTCATGATGATGATTGCGGTTAACACGAGCTTTTGGGAAGCTTACAATAACATTGTAATGGTATTGCTTGCTTTATAAGGCCATATTGACCTGCGAACATGACTCTCAGTGCGTAGGGAGTGGTTTATGCCCGCATCTCCCTCTCATGGCTACCATTTTGTCACGTTCTTTAATGGATTGGTTATCCCCTCATGTTTTCGAACTTAACACAATTGGTTGTCAATGTTTTCCAAAATGAGTGGCTTGTCTTGTGTGTGAATATCGTTCAGTTTCCACTCAAGAGAGACGAGACACATGTCGTAAATAACTGATGTGTTGATCAGTGTGTAAGGGCGTTCGTTCATTTATATCGATGGCAAATATATAGTCAATTATTAAAAATATACTTAATAAAAAGATTTAGACTGTCAATAACAGGTTTGTTTTTATGCAGTTGAACACATAGATGAGAGTTAACAATGAGTACGTAGTTTTTTATTAGGGGACATAGACAAATTTTACAACAGGGCAAGAGAAATTGCTATCATACTCCCAAGGATTAATATCTGGTGTAGTAAAAAGTAATCCATTATTTTGCCAATAGATGGCTTCAGTGATCTGTATCTCGCGTTGTATAAGTCCGATCGGATTTAACGAGATGGCGTTCAAACGATGAGATTGTGTACTATAAACACTGTTCAGATAGTTGTGATGAGTTGACTCAGTGTTGTGTGAGCGCGCGTCAAAATGGACACTAGCAAAGAGAAAATACGCTATATTTTAAAGTTTTTCTTCGATAAAGGCGAAAACGCAAGCCAGGAGGCTGCAAATGTGAATAGTGTTTATGGTCCAGATACTGCAACAACCAATCATGTGCAATTTTGGTTTCGTCGATTCCGTTCAGGTAATTTTGACGTCAAATATGTACCACGCACTGGAAGGCCACGTGTCGAAAATGTCGATAAAATCATGGACATTGTCGCGTCCGACCGTCATGTAAGCACTGTTTTGATTGCCCAAGAGCTAAACATTGCACAAAAAACCGTGTGGAACCATTTGCATAAGGCTGGATACAAAAAGAAGCTTGATGTATGGGTGCCACACGAGTTAAAGCAAAAAAACCTCATGGACCGAATTTCCATCTGCGAATCGCAACAAAAGCGACCCATTTCTGAAGCGGTTGCTGACTGGTGATGAAAAGTGGATCACTTACGACAACGTCACGCGAAAACGGTCGTGGTCGAAGCGCGGTGCGCCGGCGCAAACGGTGCCCAAGCTAGGAAGGTTTTGCTGTGTGTTTGGTGGGATTGGCAAGGAATTATCTACTATGAGCTGCTCCCCTACGGCCAAACCCTTCACTCGGAACAATACTGTCAACAATTGGACCGTTTGAAGGCAGCAATAGCCCAGAAGAGCCCAGCTTTGGCCAATAGGAGAGGCATTGTGTTCCACCAGGACAACGCCAGGCCACACACATCGATAATGACTCGCCAGAAGTTCCGGGAGCTTGGATGGGAGGTTCTTATGCATCCACCTTATAGTCCGGACCTATCACCGAGTGATTACCATCTGTTCCTGTCCATGGTGAACACGTTTGCTGGTGCAAAATTCGCGTCAAGAGAGGCTTGTGAACATCGACTGTCTCAATTTTTTGCCAATAGGAACAAGGGCTTGTATGAGAGAGGCATCATGATATTACCTTCCAAATGGCAACACGTTATCGAACAAAACGGCGCATATGTGACCTAAATCGGATCATTCTAACTATGGTAAGTCAAGCCTTCAATGTCATGCAAAAATAATGGATTACTTTTTACTACACCAGATATTACCGATAACCCGAATAAAATTCCCTATATGAGACAAATTTTGATACGACAGAACAAGTGCTTCTTTCGTACGGATTTTATTGCATTTGGTACATTTTGCAGCAAAAGAATTGCTACACTGAACCCTTTGCAGTTACGACACCCAAATTACTTCATGTCATAAAATGGTGACGGGTAAAGAGACTACTCTTTCTCCTTTCCTCTCTCTCGTTCCCTAAACAAAAATGAGCAAATATCATGAGCACAGATTTCTTTTAGATATACATCAATTATTATGAATTAAATGAAAGAAAAGCGAGATGAAATCGCATACAGAAGATAATACAGGGAAAGGGAGAAATTTAAACACGCAAAAAATGAAAAATGGAAACCTATGGATGTCTGTCCGGTAGAGACAGAGAAAAATAGAGAGGAAGAGAGAGAGAGGGAGAGGAGAACGAGGAGAGAGAGAGAAAGAGAGAGAGAGAGAGGGAGAACTGATAGAAATATGAAACGAAAACGTAGTAAAAGAACCGAAGACCCTAAAAACATAAATTACAGGTTTCCTGAAATCTAACAATTAGAAGGCATTGTCTTTGGGTGTTATATTTTCTTTAATGATCATATTAAACCGCAGAGATAGAATAAACACTCACAAGCACAGAGAGAATGTGTCTGGGAGAAGGAATGAGTAGAAGAGAAAGACAAAGTAAATAAAGTTATACAGAAGAGGAAGAAACGAGGACACGAAACGAAAACGCAAAGAAAGAAAGGGAAACGACTAACCAACATAGGGCAATATCGAATAAAAAAAAACACTTTCTGCAATATTGCCGATATCCATGCCGATCGGTAACGATATTTATCGCTAAGAGAATTTACTGATTCAATAAAAGGAATTACGCATATTTTTACAGTAGTTTTAGAAAAAAAAAATGTGATTTTGATTACTTTGTATTTTATTCTATTACGCGTCTTATTTTTCAAGTCAAGGTAAGTCAAGCCTTCAATGTCATGCAAAAATAATGGATTACTTTTTACTACACCAGATATAACAGGAAAAGTGGAATACAGAAATATCAGTACAGTATATAGAAAAATGAATATAAAGGAAGTACTGGATTAACACTGTAGGAAAAGAATGATACTGAATATAACTATAAAGAAAACTATTCACGACATTATTTAAGCACATATTTGTATTGGAAGATAGATTTCTTGGTAGAGTTTAAGGGAAATAAACAACAAAGAATTAATGGTGTGATTATTTCTAATAAGGATTAAAAACTGGCAAGGTAACTACAATAGCCTTAGAGAGAAATTAAAGAACATACGGCAAATTGGAGAAGTCTTAACCAAGTATGATGAACTCGACCAACTGTCGGCTTTAAACCTTTTTATTAGTAGTTGAATCGTGTTCCAAGACCATATATTGCATGTTGGATTTCATTCCTATTATTGAACAATTGTATGCTATTTGCACTCATGTTATTGACCAGAAAAAACAAGAACTCTTTTCTAAGTACAATATACGTACGGGTTTCGTTGTTCTTCTGTGTACTTAAGTCCTTCAAAGGAATCATAATTTTGTTTTTTTGAAATTGTACATGTCTGTAAATTGTTTTCTGTCATAATACGCAAATTACACTGCTCTTACGAGAAACATACATAACAAGATATAATTCTCAGTAGATATAACTAAAGTGTTGTTAGAAGATAAGCTTGAATCAATAAAATATGTTATGTTGGTTGTTTCATAGAGAATTCCTTGCTTAACTTCGTCTTAATTGTGGAGAAATAGGAATTACATTTTAGCTTTATGATTTCCTGTGGTTTGATTGGAATAGCGCTGTGTCAGGCATTCCTCTGAGTTTGGTTCGGTCCGTGGTTGTTTTTCCATGGAAGCAGTAGATTCCACGAAACTATAGCGTTATGTTGTGGAAGCTTCAGCATCAAAATCTTACTTTAAAGAACAGTGGTTTTTCCAATAACTAGAAAGCAATTTGAGTTCGTATGTTTAGACAATAACGTGTCACCAGTGGGTACTCGTCATGGGGTTCCCAAGTTTGTCTCTCATGAGTGGACTGGTCGTTATAGAACTTAGATAAGTGCTAAAGTCTACTCCTCAGCATTTCTATGTGTACCTAGTGATCCCTTTCGAAGTACGTAGTGTGTAGTTCAGAGGTCCGGAGTTCGACCCCTCTTCTTTGCCAAGAGTGAATACGGTTTCTTGTTTGTTGCCTCTAAGGATATTTGGGAGATCATCTTAGTTCCATCCCGATATTCATACATACCTTAATACCGATCTGTCAGGGATTGATTACAGAACCCCGACGCCTTTGAGCCAAAATGCTGAGGGACTTCTCCTGGAGTCTCCCGGAGTCAATAGTAGAGAGAGACGCATACACTAAATAAAATGTTATAAGTACAAAAATATGCGAAAACATTCTACTCTATACAAAAAATTAACAAACGTCTAAGATACAAGTGCAGATGCTTTTACTGCATAGAAGTATTAACTTCTTTGGTTTTACACCCCTATTACTAAGAGCTCTGAATCTGGTAAACTGTAATTCTTAAGAGAATATAACGATGGTTCAGACAGATACGGGACTCGATCCCTACCTTTCAGTGATAAACGGTTCAACGCAAAATAAATGCTTAAAAGTCGTGCACATTATGTTGTTTTGACCATGGTGTCATTGATGTCCAAAACACGCTTGCACAGTACATGTATACTACATTTGGTGTTGATAGCTGACCTCTTTCCTAGTGTTACAATTTTCATGTTGAGGAGTCTACATTTATACCATTAATTTATGCGAATTAGTGGAAACATTATGAATTTAGTTTGTTCTCCGTAACATAGGTAGTTTAAAGCAATGAGTTTCCCTCTCCTGTTCCTCACTTCCTTTACTTCCTTAGATGCTTACAACAGCAGGTCTAGAGCATGCTTATTTACACATTTAACTCGTTTTTTTTTTTAATTTATCATTTAAGGAAAAGGAACAAAAAGTGTCTTAACAGTTTTCAAACGTAATCACAAATAAGAGATAACACAAAAAGAAACTAGAAATCGAGTAACTGGAAATATGAAGATTTAAAAACTTAAATGAAGTACACGTTTTACAATGCAACGTAGATTATTCTGATCGTCGTATGAAATTATGGTGAGATCTTATTAAATATCAGCCAGAATACACAATAGCTGGAATTGAACGTACGTGGCACCGCAGTGTCGATCCTAAGTCAGCGATGTTCGTCACTGGGCCAATGGGACTGGGTCTTACAACTGTACTCATTGAATGAATATTTGTATTTACACGAGTTAATACTATGAACATTTCGTACTGATGTATCGTAATTCCTACCATGCTGACCATATTCGAACAGCAAACCATTCGTACAAATAGATAGAAAAAAAATGATCTGATTTCCGCTTTGTAAATCTAAAACAACGAAAAAACGGAAGAGAAAAAAAAAGCTGCAGAACATTGGTAGAAACGGTTGACTGAAAGAAAAATGGTGTGGAGAGTGAATGACCGAAAGAGTGCAGCAGCAGCAGCAGGATAACGGACACAGAGAGGCACGCAGGCCTTCATTCTCCTCTCTTTAGTAGTCTTGTGGTGATGCAGGTGCAATATTTACGTGGAGCACTAGCAACCGCCACTTGTGTGACAGTCTAATGCGATTTAGCGTGTGTTATTCAGGTCACAAGCTTTTCTCTCACTGTGCTTCTACGTATGGAGGAGAAAAAGAGGGACAAAGAAAGAGAGAAACATAGAGAGAGAACTGTCTGTGCGGCTCTTGTATTCTATCGTACCACAAGTGGCTGGAAAGACACAGAAGAGACAAACTACCATAGACCATTTCTTTCTTTCTTTTTCACAAATTCTTTCTTCTGGAGCACTGGGTTGAATGCAGAAGTATTTGGAGCAAAGACGAAAATAGAGAACTGAAGAACAAAAAAAGTTCAAAAGAAATGATTCCAAAAACTCAAGAAAATTTACAGTAATTGTACTCCAATTTGGATCCTGACAGAAGCAGATGTCACTCAAACACACATAAAAAGAACAAGTAAGCACCACTTAAGGCGTTTCAGTAGAAGGTGAAGTACAACAGCATTTCTGTTAAGGTAGATACAGAAGTGAAATTCCGTTCCTAGTGGATCTCCTTTATTCTACATAATGTTAGGATACCATTTCTTCAACTTTGTTTACATCGCTTCCATATTGAACGAAAAGAGTTTTTTTTTTAATGTCAACTTAAGCGTTTTTTTATATTAATTTAGATATGCGTCCTAAACAAGAAAAACAATCATCCAATAAAACTTTGACCAACAAAGCCCAAAAACACATCTCTGTACCCATTTCCCTTATCACATTGCTTAAAAACTCAATGATTCTTCAACATTCGTTGCCGAAGGAAAGAGTGTAGGTACTCTACAGAGCAAAACGTAACAATCCTAGATAATATAATTTCACGTGACTTAGGTAATATAATAAAATTAATATGGTAGCAATAATAGATAATATATTTTTAAGACAAAAGTATGAGCTATGAAATTGGTCCAGTTGTAACTCTTTGTGGCTGGAACCAGTTATTTCGTTAACTTGAAAAAATAGTCATAAAGAATTCAGATAGAGCTATGAAACAAAAATCCTCTGTTTGGAAGTTTTATGTCCTCTTATTTTGCTTGTCTATACTTTTTATGTGCAATGCACTGTTTCCAAGTTATCATTTATTTTAAATTTAGATCCTGTTCCTGGCGTGTTTTCTTTTAAGATGGCGGCAAACCTACAACTCAGAAAGTAGTAGACACTTCAGAATCGGTTTCTTCAGACTTTTTTACTCTAAAGAGAGTTGGTTTCACTTATGTTGCTTTTAGTTAATCAGATGATCAAAATAAAAGCCAAAATTGTACTAGACTATGTGGAGAGTGCAGAATACACTGTAAGTGGTTACGATAACACCCACTATACTGCCGACAATGAATATGATGACAACGATGAAAAAGGTGACTATTAATTTGACTGCTGTTTATTTTAAGTAGCATTTGCTGTTTATACAAATTATAAATTACGTTATTTTTACATTTTCGGGGGTGTTCCCGTGGTCCGATATTGTGGAATTTTGAATATGATGTTAACCAATAATTCCTTAGTTGGAAATTGTTTTAAAATATTCGGGAGCAATTTTGCCCAGTTCAAAATGCAAATTTCTTGAACCATCAAGGCAACAACCTTTAGAGCTGCAAAAAAAGAGAACAAAAACTAAGTAAGTAGCTTTGACAAATTATCTCTACGAATTTCTTCTGCAGTGATGTTCTTTCTGAATAATCAAATCAGAAACATGTATTGTATTCTTATTAACCATTAAACTTAGACAAAAGTTTTAAGTTTGAGGAGCCTTCTTCAACATACTACCAACTATTAACAAAGAGTTAGTATTAACGAAATAGCATGATTATCAGTTCAAAAGACTGGAACTTTACTACAAAGTTTACAGCGTGGTAAATTGAATAATGTTTTAAAATGGTTAAGCTATCAGTTGGAATATGATATTTGGCAGTAACGGTGACACACAATAAAGTTGAACTGTTGCATAACTGATTTATGTTTTAAGAATTGTGTTAATACCGTAAATAGTAGAAACTAACTTCAATTACCCTCAGACGTTATTTAAATACCATAAATATGTTTCTCTGGACCCTAAAGAAGTAATATTTCTTCTAGAAAGGAGAAGAAGACATGTTTAACAAGGTAAATGACTCATCTCTTTGTTGTACCACTTTTAACGAGCTATTATACCATCGAGTTTGCTGATCAGCCTAAACAACGGTTTGCTCGACGAGCTTCCTGTCAAGGAAGCTAGAGTCTACTTTGCTATTACCCTATCTAACTTCCTGTTGTGCTTAGTATCTCCTAATGTTGTCCAGCTTGCTAGACGTGCTTGTCCTTGAGCAAGCTTGCTCTTCGAGTAAGCTCTGGAAAGCAAGCCCATCAGCAAGCTCGATAGTGTAATAGCTCCTTTACAGATGACTACCACCCGCGTTAGTCTAGCAGCTTTTACAGGATGTGTTCCGTCTGCTTGATCCGATCACAACACTTACGTTGACATGAATATAAACAATTAATTAATTGATTTAGCCAAAGAAGGATAAAGTCACAGTTACTTTACAGTTTAATCGTATGTGAGTGTCTCGTCATAAATATATTGGTTGTTGTGATTCAACAGGGGATGTTTAGTGTAACACAACGAAACAAACAGTATTTTAGTTGGAAGGCCAGGACACAAGTCGCTAATACTTACGATCTTGATTCATTTCTTTCTGACATACATGCAGTGTTCGATTTGTAGCGGGGGATGGTTGGGATTATCCCCCTCTCGGTAAAATTTTTCTCTGGTACTTCTTACAGATATATACCTCTAACCTGTGATATGGACGATCCCAAAATACCGTATAATACACATCTCACTAATTCTTCCCCCTCTCTGGAAATAGCACAAATCGAACACTGCATACATGTTAGATGAGTGATGTGAATAGTGAAAAACTGAGATAACATTTCTCACACGAACACAGTTAAAAAGCGACTAGCATCATCCACTGTGTCCAAATTACTGCATTTACTACAGTGTTTTCTCATAATATTGTATATTAGTTTCTCGATACTAACTTAATTTGTTTGGAGTAAAATTAATACTGACCAAGTTAAATTCCATTGGTTTACTGAAGTAAGTATGTAACGGATATAGATAAATCTTTGGCAGTAAAACAGTTATTGTTAAAACTCATTAAAGTAGTCACTGAATCAATTCAACGTTTCCCAAAAATGTTTTGAGGTTGAAAAGAACAATAACAATCAGTCCATGTTTTTTTCAATAAAATAATTTCTGCTTCCGGAATAGGGAATTGGCGATAATACCAAATGAATGCTTATTCTTTAAGTTTTGAACATATATATTTCCTAATCCAATCTTTAGCATACATGTTTGGGCCTCAATTTAATACCATATCTTTTCAAACATTTCAGTAAAATTTGGAATTTGAATTTATTTTAAGGCGTTTTGGGAACTATAGCTCAGATCGTATGGATGAGGATGGGATGAATTTGTGGAATGAAGAAAGTGAGGGAGCACCCCAAAAAGATCCACGTATCATGTTTGTCCACCACAAAGTTCACATGGAATGAGCAGGAATCGATCAGACAACCCCTTGCACCAGAGGTGAGCGCTCTTCCAACTGAGCCACCGTGGCTCCCCTTTCAGCAAAACTTTCAAATCTCAAAATTCTGAGCCTGCATAAATTGATTATGCTAACCAAATGAGCAAATTTTAGCAATTGTATTCTGTAGCAGCAGCTGTGAGCGTAGTTTTTTTTCTATTTTATTCTTTTTCATTACTCTTTGACGTTTCGTGTGAAAGGATACAGAGACCTCGGATCGTGTAGCCTATTTGCCTACAGAGTTCTTTTTAAAAGGCAAGGATTAAATTTAGGGTGGCCTCGGGACGAACGAGCCTACACACCGAATTTCTAGGAAGGGCTGAGGTTCATCCACCACTTTTATTGCAAGCCATGGATCTTGTGTGATATACTCTGCACACAATACATCTGTCGACAATTATGCGATGATATTTGGTCAGTTATCAACGAATGACTATGATAGGATGCACTTGTTAGAAACTATATTTGGCTAAGAGCCCTTCCACCTATGAAATTAGAGTTTAGTCCCTAGGAGAAGGGTAATTATAAACAACGCTCTTGTTTACCAAAAATCGATTTTTGCAATACCAATAGTTGGGTTGGTGAAAATCACTTTTGCCAGTTCCCAAATATTTTGACTTATTATTTAACTTTGTTAGCCTGTTCGTTCGTCTATAATGTAAGCTAAAATTTCAATAAGAGATGTTAGAGAGACATTATTCTGTACATGCTAGAATTTAACGGGAAACGCGTTCCTGAAGTTAGTTTTGCCGTAAATGTATTATTGTGAGAAATAATGCTGTGTGACATTTGTATAGGCTACTGATGCAATAGCATGAAAGTACTCATTTTTCTAACTGATGAAGAATACGTAAACTAAATGCATACAAATGCATATCAATATGGCAATATAATCAGGAACAATTTGTATGCATTTAAATTTCAATTCCTTCATTATTTCAAAACAAAATGGATGTTTTCAGGATATTGCATCGTTAAAATCTAGCCCCGAATGATATATTACACGACTCCCTTCCCATTTAAGAAAACCAATCAAAATTCAATACGGCGGACTTCAAGATGGCAGCCGTGAAGAACATACCCTCCGGCAGATAGCGCCTTCCATCCAGTACCCATTACTATGTATTTGCTTTCCATTTCATTCAATACTTTACAAATATTTCAGAAAGAAGAATCTGACTATAATCGACATCTTCCAAAGTAATTGCGATCAAATTGACAAATTTTGCATGTGCAAATATCTTGGCATTCTAACCATGATGGAAGAAAGAGATTTGGAACATTATCTGCTCTATCAGTATGGTTGCTTGTCAGAAAGCTTCGTTTGGTTCCTACGAAGATTATATTCTTAATTTTATGTATACAAGAACTGCAGGATAGTAGGTTCATTCTGTCGAGTTTTTCAATGGAATACTGTACTACTTTTGTTATAGCATTCTATTTTTCTTCCAATTTTAAGGAATGCTTTGTAAATACTCAAATAGCTATGAGTGAATGGAAATATGATTAGTCTAGCTTGTATTTTCTCAAGAGGCACTAATTAATTACGTATATTACTACTTTGCTTACTTTGCTTTATGATAAACGATAGCACTGATGAATACCTATCACGCAATCACGGTTCTAAACCTTTAAGCATATATGTAATACAGACAAATTAACCACGTACTAACCTCAAGATTAACAGCATCTTTCAACATTGGACAGTTGAAACATTAAGTTTCTGACTTAACTTATGGAAAGTATTACGAGCCCACGTCATGCTAAGTATAAATAGGATACACTCCCATCCCACACGCAAACATGAGTTCACGTACGGTAATCTATTTCGAGCATTACTTACTGTTTTTCCTTTGTTCGTAACTGATTCCTGTTTCTCAGTCTTTCAGGTTTCAATTAAGTGAACTTTTATAACGGGGTAATTGAGAAAACCCTTTTTCATGACACATTAAAGTGCCAGTTACGTTTTCTCCAAGTGTTAATGAACTAGCTTTATATAATTGAAAAGGACAGATCATAGTAGATATAACAAACTATGATAGTCTCTCTCCCAGAAGCAGTGATTTAGGTCCCTCTGGAGGAGAGATAATGTCTCTTTCTCTTCTTCTTCCCTTTCTCTTTTCTCATCCTTCCCTTTCCCTTATGGAAAAATTGTCTAATATAGCCAACTTTTTCCTCCTCCTTGTGTTCTATAACTCTTTGTTTACTTACCTTTTTGAGAAGCCGCGAGAGAAAAAGGAGTAGGAAGAAGCAGGTAGAAAACCATGACTTGTTCGCTGTGGAAGTGTTTTAATCCCCACAGAAATCCGTCCCCAAACAACGAATACATCCACAAAAGCTTTGCAGATTGCCACAAGAAGATCCGCAGGGAAACTTAATTATTTTCTAATCCCCTTCAGCTCTCCCTACATCTCCCCCAACAATCTCATTTTTATTCTGTGGCGAATATAAAGACCAATCATCTATCTTCTTTTTCCTTATCCTCTTTCGTAAATTTTTCATTACAATCTAGGGAAACTCCTATACTATTATTAAATTTCTTAATATCTTCAATTTGTTGATTTATTCTCAGTCTTTACAAATACATAATTGTTACATTTACTGCAGTTTCAATATTTTATAATTTTAATACGGTTCGGTACTTGGTTGTTAATAATAGCCAATTTCCTTTCTATCTATTACTTAGCTCATTTACGAGAATAAAACATATTGCAAAATGCCACATCAAAACAGGAATTTCACGAATACCAGGTAGAGAACCACCAATACTTTAAGTGATAACCGAAGAAGGAGTAATCTGCGTAATATAAACATTCAAAGTATTTATTGTACTGTAGGAAAGGAACTTACTCTCACCCTATATTATTCATCTGATTCTTTTCGAATTCACTCTCGGATACTTGATCATGCCTCCTCTTGACGCCACACGTACATGATAAGTATTAGAGTTCAATCTGGTTTGTAAATAAGAAACCTCACTAGACACATTACACTATTTTTGGTATCATTGATATTGGGCTCGTTGATACCTATAACATGTTACCTACAATACCTTACTTTGTGATAGAATATCAGATCTTTTCAATAAATTTCTGATAACATATGTTCAGCCACTTCGTAAATTACAAACCAAATGTAGCCTAACCTGAATATCACACACAGAACTAAATACTACTGTTATCAAAGCATGGCATTACTCCACTTTCCGTTTTAGGAGGTATAACTGTTGCCTAAAACCATAAATAAGATTCAAATTCAAAATTAAAGAAACGACAAATTGTCTTATCCATTCATTAATGTAAACTTACCAGTTTAATGAATAGAGGAGTGTCATTTACAGTTTCGACAAACATAAAGAAACAAATTGTATAAATACTTAAGATTTCTACCGTAATGAAAAAGACACAAGCTACATAAACATTGCTTTACATTTTCAGCGGAACTAGAAGATCTTAGAAAGAAAACATATATTTTGTTACACACATTTTAGAAATAGAGAGACAATAAATTATTTCTAGATTTCCTTAGTATTAAAACGGTTGAAAAATGACAACGAAAAATATTTTCCTGTAGATACTCTAAGAAAGAGAATTTCTGTTGCACCGATAAAAATGTCTTTGGAAAAGTGAGATTAAAGAATGGTTATAATTTAAGTATTTTTTGGCATCTGATACAAAATGTTACAGTTCCGGTTTGATCGTCTAGGAAGAAGTAAAAGTTTAGTGTAAGTGAAGATAGAGACGTATTTTTAACCAGCTGAACCACTAAAGAAATCCTAAATGAGTGCAGGGTCTACGTAAAAGAAAACTGCACTTTATGATGAAAAGGTGCCACTTTGCACAGTGGGTAGTGATACAATTAGAAGTGATTTGAGTCGCAGCACCATTATTTTCAGCCCTTAGGATTCAAGATGAAAGCCAATTTATAACTGAGATTTAGTAAACCAAAGTTCTTGCACGTTTTGCCCATTTTACATTGTGACATACACATACAACACAATTCTCAGCCATTTCTTTGCTAGTTTTCACGACCATACATTTTACGGAGTTACATTTACTGAGTTATAACCTTATGGAGGTCTTTTATAGAGGAATGTGGGGTAAAACGGGGTAAGGAAACGTAGGTAAAACGGTACTGCAAATTAACATGTGTTTTTCTTCTAATTATTACTCAATAATTTACAACTTGTTTGTTTACATTGTTAAACAACAAGATATGGAACTGCTAGTAGTTTAATGTTTCTTATATTTTGTCTCTCGACTATCAATAATTATTACACGTACATTATTTCAATTGTGTCGTTTAATAGTACATGTCTTGCTATTACAACAGGGTAGTATTGGTATCTTAGTAATGGTACAACATACTGGACAATGTGGACCAGAAGCATAATAATGTTAACTGCAATCCTATTCCCCATTATGTCCCATGCGTGGGGTATAACGGCGAAAGTGCCATTTTTGAAATAAGTTAAAGAAAAACGGTTTCATAATATTTATCGCTAGCATTTGCTGGTAGAATATTGTAACTAAATGTTCAACCTGTCTACCGCAAAACAATTGCTACAATTGAGCTATTGGTCAACAATCTATACAAGCAAATATCGTACAATTGCCGTTTTGCCCCGCGTTCGCCTGCAATTAAATCAACGAATTTTAAAGTTAAAATTATGTACGTATTTATTGCCTTGAAATCTAAATATATTGTTTCAATTTAAACGAAATCTTACTCAATAAAAATTCTTATTTAATAAAATAAAATGTAAAATTCTAATACAAATTTGTAGAAGGAAATTAACATTTTATTTAATAAAAGAATAAGATAAAAGTAGTTCTCCAAAACAGCTGAATTTAATATTAGAGGTTATATATGTGATCATTTGCATAACATAAATTTTGAACATGTTAAACATTTATTGTGCTGGGTTAAGTGACTGAAATCATTTGTGCACTCAACAAAAACGATAATTGTTAATTTACCTGTAGTTCATCATTTTTATTGTGGTAGATAGAGCTGTGGTTGGAACAAACACCTTTACAAAATCTACACTGATGTGTGCACGGGACACTGACCCCACGGCATGAACATCGTGGTGTATTGCATCTTGTGTTGCACCCACATACTTTTAGGAATACTAGCTCTTTTCAAATCTCAGCGAGCGTAGACCACACTGGTTCCCATTTACCATCTTTACAATTCCATCCCCATGAGGATGGACACTCCGGATCGGCTTGAGAGTTGCAGCCATTACCCCCTTTTTAATCTGCCTGATACATTGCTCTCAAAATATGTTGATGTAAAGCAGCAGTAGAAGGTGGTAGGGCCACAAGTAGTTTGTTCTTGTTAGCAAATATGTCTTTTCTTGTTTCATTGACATAATGAATGTCATGCCCTTATGGAGAGCTTTGTGCAACTAGGAAACCCATTTTTAGAACGCAGCTCTAACTTAGTGTCTATGGGTAACCGATTCATAGCTGAAGCCTATTCATACAGGTGTGAAAGCTCTCCGTTGTGCTGAGAAGGATGGAAAAGAAATGTACGAATGTTTTGTGCGTGAAAGATTTATTGAGGGGGAAAAGTCTATATATGATCCCATACATACAATGAACATAAGAATATTTTCTCAGAAACGTCAAAAACAGCACAGCCATAAAAACGATAACTACTAACATGTGTCTTTTTCAAAGACTCTTCATTGTCAGTTAAGAACGTGATATAAATCTCTCAGAGTTTTTCAAGCACGAAAATCAAAAGTGTCCGCCTTCCTTGAGTGTCAATGGCCAGATTCGACCTGCTTCAAAAGCTTACCTAGCATTAAACTCGAAAATTTATCCAGTTGTGGTGGCACTGCTCCAAATAATATTAAATCAATAGTCTACCATAGAGCCGGAGCCGCACTGGTACATGAAAATCGGCCGCAACCAGGAGCCAAAACGTTCATAGACTATTACAAAGGCATTGAAGCTTACCTAATCAATCAATGTACTTCAAGAAATGTCTCAAGAATTGATTTGGTATGGGATCTGTTCGTTCCAAACAGTTTGAAAGTTATTGAACGTCAGAATCGAGGCAAAGGCATACATCGTCAAGTTATTCCCGAAGGGAAATTGTCGGGAGGCTGGCCTTTCTGCGAAATGATTCTAACAAAAATGAGCTGTTTCAATTTCTTGCTAGGAGCCTCGTAATTGAGGTAACCAGTGTACATATTGTAACACATATTGGTGACACTATAGTTTCTTCAGAAAATGTATCAACATCACTTACAGGAAAGATCAGTAGCCACATGGATGAAGTAGGTGGCCGCATCATATTGCATGCCAAAGATATGGTTAAGCATGACTCAAATCAACTGCTAGTCCGAGCTTCCCATACTGATGTCTTAGTGCTTTGTATTTCATACTTCTCTATGCTGGAAGCAATGGAATTGGAGAAACTTTTTGCTTCTGAGTGGAGTAGGAGCTAGAAGACGATATGTAGCTGTCCATAGTATTACAAAGGCACTTGGAGGCGATAAAGCAGAAGCATTACGTGGGTTCCACACATTTAGTGGCAGTGACACGGTTTCATAATTTTCTTCGAAGGGACAAAAAATAGCTTGGAATACGTGGACAACGTACCCAGCTGCTACATATGCATTTAAAGACCTTTCGAGACCAGTTCATTCACTGTCTGCGGACGTCTTCACAACTCTAGAACGATTTCCAGCCCTACTCTATGACCCACACACTACTAGGCATTGTGTTAATGAAACAAGAAAAGACATATTTGCTAATAAGAACAAACTATCACCTTCTAGTGTAGCTTTACATCAACATATCTTGAAAGCAGCGTATCAGGCAGGTTAAAAATGGGGTAATGCCCGCAACTCTGAAGCCGATCCGGAGTGTCCATCTTCATGGGGATGGAATTATAAAGATGGTAAATGGGAACCAGTGTGGTCCACACTCCCTGAGATTTGAAAAGAGCTAGTATTCCTGAAAGTATGTGGGTGCAACACAAGATGCAATACACCACGATTTTCATGCCGTGGGGTCAGTGCCCCGTGCACACTTCTGTGTAGATTATGTAGAGGTGGTTGTTCCAACCACAGCTCTGCCTACTACAATGAAAATTATGAATAACAGGTAAATTAATAAGTGTCGTTTTTGTTGAGTCACTTAACCCAACACAATAAATATTTAACATGTTCGAAATGCAAGTTGTGCAAATGATTACGTATACAGGGTTATTCAAAATGATCTTCCCGATTTCAAAGTTTAATAACTCAAGTTTATTGATTCACAATGGCATGAAACTTTCGTTAAATGAAAGATGAGCTCAAAAAGTTTTACTGGCTAGCAATTGTTATGTTCAGCTACGGATTCCGCCGCTAGGGCTATAGTAAATCAAGATTGCCGAAAGCTAAGACGAGAGAGCATTTTCTGTCTAAAACAGTCTGTACACTCCCTCGTCACCAGGTATCACCCGTATGACTGTTTATGTGGGGTTATGTGTTATGTGTTAACGTAACACCACAAAAAAAATCGCACGGACTCATATCTGGCAGCCAGTGGTGTACAAACTCTCTTAAATGAAATTCGAGAACACAAAATGTTCTCTCGTCTTCGTTTTTGGCCATCTTGATTTACTGTCACCCTTGCGGCGGAATGCGAAACAACATAACAATGGCCATCCACTAAAACTGTTTGAGTTTATCTTTCATTTAACATGTCATTATGAATCAATAAACGTGAGTTATTTAAACTTTGAATTCGGGAAGATCATTTAGAATAACCATGTATAAACTCTAATATTAGACTATTAAATTCAGCTGTTTTGGTGAACTACTTTTATCTTATTCTATTTTTAAATAAAATGTTGATTTCCTTCTACAAATTTGTATTAGAATCTTAATTTTCTTTTATTAAATAAGAAGTTTTATTGAGTGAGATTTTCGTTTAAATTGAAACATTGTATTTCAAGTCAATAAATATGTACATAATTTTAACTTTAAAATCCGTTGATTTAATTGTAGGCGAACGCGGGGCAAAACGGCAAACGTAAGATATTTGCTTGTATAGAGTGTTAACCAATAGCTCAATTGTAGCAATTGTTTTCCGGTAGACACGTTGAACATTCAGTTACAATATTCTACCAGCAAATGCTAGCGATAAATATTATGAAACCGTTTTTCTTTAACATATTCCAAAAATGGCACTTTCTCCGTTATACCCCATGCCTGGGACATAATAGGGAATAGGATTGCAGTTAACGTTATTATGCCCCTGGTCCACATTGTCCAGTATGTTGTACCATTACTAAGATACCAATACTACCCTGTTGTAATAGCAATAGATTTACTATTAAACGACACAATTGAAATAATGTACGTGTAATAATTATTGATAGCCAAAAGACAAAATATAAGAAACATTAAACTACTAACAGTTCCATATCTTGTTGTTTAATAATGTAAACAAGTAGGTTGTAAATTATTGAGTAATAATTAGAAAAAATAAACATGTGAATTTGCAATACCGTTTTACCCTACGTTTCCTTACCCCGTTTTACCCCACATTCCTCTATAAAAGACCTCCATAAGGTTATAACTTAGTAAATATAATTCCGTAAAATGTATGGCCATGAAAACTAGCAAATAAAAGGCTGAGAATTGTGTTGTATGTGTATGTCACAATGTAAAATGGGCAAAACGTGCAAGAACTTTGGTTTACTAAACCTCAGTTATAAATTGGCAGCCATCTTGAATCCTAAGGGCTGAAAATAATGGTGCTGAGACTCAAATCACTTCTAATAGCATCACGAGCTACTGTGCAAAGTGGCATGCTTTCATCAGAAAGTGCAGCTTTCTTTCAATATATAGCTCGTAGAACCTCCACCAAATATATCACGTTTCTTTGTATCGTATAATGAAGAAGTTAGATGCAGACGTAAGTGAGGGGAAAATATTGCTCAATAAAACGTGTGCAAGATTTTTCAAGAAACAATCTTGTAAGAGAAAATGTGCAATCAGCGTTCTAATTTTAGCTTAAGAGAAACAATCTGTACACATTTCTTAAACTTGACGAGCAAAAAACATTAAATTGCATCAAAGATATTTAGAAAAAAATATATAAAATAATTTTCTTTCAGCAAAATTTGAGTTAGGGGGAAAGCAACTTGAAAGATAAAAGAAGTAAAGAGACCACACGGATCTGCTTAGACAACACGACAGACATTTCTAAACCAAAAGAAAAAAAAGTTAAAACTCAGTTAATTTCGATTTGTGTGTATGGAAGGGAAAAAATGCGCTGGATCGAAAATAGAGTGAAAAAGTGTCATGTACACATTTCCCATCCCTCAAACCGCCTACAATGCAAAGAGTTGTGTTGCGTGATTTGCTTTCCTTCATTTTTTTAAAAGCGAGTTGTGTATATCTCTGTATTTGCTTACGTGAGTTTCCTTTTTTCTATTTTTCTATCAGCAATGGGTACAACGACTGCAAACAGGAAAGAAAAAGATCGGCGAATTCAGTCATCAGTACAATAGACAAGAGCTGATAGAATGTACGTATTCATAACTCAAACAAACAAAAAAATGTATTGATGATAGTCTTTTTTGTTTACATTTCTATTTGGCCAGGAGAATAGGGAGAGAACCAATACGATAGCAGCAGAGAGAGATCTGCCTGCGTATTTTCAAAATAAGAGATTAGGTAAAATTCGAATCGCAACTTAATCCCATACAACGTTGTTTCTCTTTACATAACATCCCTACTTTTGAATCAACTGATGCATAAGAGCCACAATCTTCTCCAGGAACATCATTGGCTATTTCCCTTCCAAACACATTTCTTTCACTTTATCACAAACATTTCCACTCTTGTTTCTTTGCCACACTTGAGTGATCACGGATTCTCTCTTCAAATACGTAGTCGCAGTCAGTGACAAAAGATTTTCTGAGTTTAGCCTTTGTTATTTCACTGATACTCCGCTCCTTTCTGTTCAGTGGTCTCTTTTCATCTCGAAAGTTGTGAGCGCATTGTTTTAAATAATTAGCTGACTTTATGAACCAAGAAGAAACAGAAGAAAGTAAGGCGCATACTTGCATTTTAAGTATTGGTAGTTTAATAGGGTTGATGAATGGGGGGAAATGTTATTGCAGAGCCTCAGGTCAAAATCGATACTTGTCGTCTGTAGAAGCGGAATTTAAAACTTTGCTGAAGCGAAACATTGTGTATATATATATATTTCATGAACAGGCTAAGCATTTTTATTTTGGGCATATTCTACCACCCAGAAATTGTATACTCCTTGCATGAAGCAGGAGTATACCTTGTGTGTAGGTACCGGTATTTAAAAACCGAAAACTTATTATCAAAATATTTTCATATTTGACATACCTTAAACTGTTTTCATAAATACATTTTCCATTATTATTGGGATAGTTAACATAGTCACTTGTTCACTTCTTTGAATTCATCATCGTTAAGGAAATACTGGTCAGCAATACAACTTCTTCAACCGAAAAAACAAAATATTCAACGGTAAGTTTTGACCAAATAGAAATTTGTTGAGAATTTAGTGAAAGTAATGTCATTGTACATATCAAGACTATTTTGTGTTTATGAATATAACTTGTGCTTGTGCTCTGGGAATATATAGATGCATACAAAATTAAAAGAATATTCCGTCATGATGTCAATAATTACATCTTTGAATAACAATCTCTGTAAATACTCTTTAATAAATATACTTTGTAAATGAACAGTACGGTAAATTATATTATTGTATAATACATACTATCAGTTTGTGTCTTTTGTTTTACATAAAATTTGCTTGAACTTGAGTAGAATATTGCAAATGTATTTTATTCACCCCGAACGTAAGGGAGGGTCCTTTAGCGACTTGGTGCGCTTCTAAGCACGGGACCTAAAGTTTTTGGTAAAGGGGGCTCCGAGCCACTCCTTCCAATGGACCACGGCTGTTGTTGTTGCAACATTAGTAGCAGTAAGAATAGTTGTACAAGTATTAGTGTTGCCAACAAATTTTATTCATGCTGCTCCAACAGGTGGGCAAATGAGTTCGAATTAGATAATATTCCAGAAAGCTCATTTTCAAAGTATGAAATTTTATATGCTTCTTCTTATTTTCCATTTATTTACGCCTAAACATATGTCATTTATCTATTTGCAATCTGTTTGAAAATCATAAACTTCTTGTGGATTATATATTGTGAAGAATTATAAGATTTAATGTAACTGGATTCTACGCCTTTTGTAAGCAACCCTTTCTTGTTTTTGATAACTGTGCAGTTCTATTGTGCTACACACAGAAAATGGAACGAATTGTAATGGATTCAAAATTTATATTAAAATTATGCATTGAAACTTGCAATTGATGGTATAGTTAAGAAACAGCATTAGAAAAAATGGACGAGTTATAAGTTATTTCCAGTGTTTAGTGGGGGAAATGGAGTTGAAAGACAGCGCAAAGGAGCCCAAACTCGCTTACGTTTCGTTGTGATGGTCCGACGATCATAACTATAATTTACTGTCAGAACAAGAAAATGTTAAAATTAAAGAGACCAGTGCAGGGTTTCTTCGGGTAGAATTAAAAGGCGTCAGATGTGTTAGCTGGTGTGATCTTTTTAATAAATACTTACTTAACAATATTCGTGACCATTATCATATGTATACGTATTAAAGTATGTAATATATTTCGCCATTGCAGAACAAGTTAAAAGAAGAATTCATTAGGGTTTGAAATTTAATTCGTTGCAGATTCAGATGCAGCACCTGCTGACATGTGAACAGAAAACGAAGTGAGGTTAACGAAAAAGGTTTAGTAACGTCGTAACGACGTCATATTTTAACGAAACCAGTACCGTTATATTTTCCTTGCAACTCGGAAGCCTCCCATGCTCCCTCTTCCTCTCTATCACTCTCTTTCTTTCTTTCTCTCATGGTAACGTTATCGTCCCTTCGTAAGCTATATAGAACCACGAGCTTTAACGCTATTGCCCAAAGGAGAGTTGGCCAAAAAGTCGTTCCAAGTTACTGAGTTTCTGATATCTCATGAAAAACAGTTCACCGCCTACTGGAAAATGCTTGTATTTATTATATCTCCTACCCTCTAAGTATGTTGTAAAATAGCGAAGGAACTGAATTTGAATTTTCCGCCGATGGGTGGAAGTAATAAAATATTCTCAGAAAAAAAAATGAAAGGTCAGAAAAATGGAAATAACTTACAAGGGAGAAAAATTATTAATAAAAGCAATGGAACAGAATTGATTGTAATGTTGCAATACTACAAATAAAAATATGGTTAAAGTGGCCAAAATGTTCCACAGATGCCTGCATCTAACATTGTAAAATTTTTCCTCTTCTATTTTTTACGTTATAGATATTATGGCTGTTAGTTTATTGTATTTCTTTATATGATAAAAGTAAGTATATTGTAAATTCAATATTTGAGCAATAGATCGTATCAAATGTTTAAATATAAATAATTCAATAAGACATCTTAGAATTTAAACTCAACATTGCATATGTGTTTGGTAAATTGCTACTGATCATTTCATTATACACCAAAGACACAACAAAGCCTAACATGATACTATAAATACGTTGAGCAAAGGAGATGGTTTAGCTGTGTAAATGACCCCC
>JAGDQP010011292.1:0-26457 GCA_022664845.1 Lepisma saccharinum
ACAATAGAATGCCACCTAATAAAGGACTTTGTAAATGTAGGCTAGCTTAAGTAACAGCACTAAACACAAATCCAAAGTGTTTCAAGGTACAATAGTATTCCCTACACATGGTCTACACTTCAATTTTCACTAAATATCTAATAGTTTTGTAATTTACGCTTCAGCAGCAAAAACTGACGGTTTTCTTTTATATCACAATTTTGTCCATCTGTTCCTTTACAGCGTGTTACTCAGGAACTACTAGAGCTGGTGTTGAAGTATCGTTGGAATGATTTCGGCGAGACTAGTTTACAGCCACATGGATCATCGCATCGGATGGCCGAATGCTGAGATAGATGAGGCTTTCATTCCCCATAGTAAGTACTGGGGGCAATCGCCAACTTTTCTCTCTAGAACTAGTACGGCCATAAAAGTAGTTGAAATGTCGTTCATAGGGTCTTAGCGAGACGCTTCAAAATCGTATATATCATCCATGTCCATCAGTTCGTCGAAAACTTTCTACTGACTCAAAAGCCTGAGGAATTACTAATTCGTAAGCTACTAGGACTGCGAATTTGGTTGAGGAGTTGTTTCAAAGATTTCGGAAAGTCAAACATAAAGCTGCATAGATAGTTTCTGTCTGTCCGTCTCACTAACCATCCATAATTTCAACTTAGAAACTACTAGGGATACACAAATGGTTGATGTGTCGTTTGATGGGTTTCACCAAGACAAGTTCAAAGCTATATGTCTATCCCAGCCACCGACATATTTCAACGCGACGTTAGTAGCTCGTATGATCACATGTAGACTTGGAGTTGTCCCCACCGTTTTATGTTTATAATAACTTTCGGAGCAGTTAAAGTAGATTGATTCGAGATTATCTAAACTTCAAACGAATCTCTAGCCTTGAGCATCAAATATTTTTTTTTTTATTATTTTTCAAAATAGCTTCTAGTATGAGAAACTCGATTCGATTTACTTGGACTGTCCCTAAAGTTCTGTTCCTCACCAACTTCCTATTTCAGTAGTTGATCCAAATGGTGTCAGTAGTTGACCTTCTGGCCATCAACAGCAACCAATTGGATTATAGATTTAACAGGTTGATAATCCATTGCTAACATTGTTTACAGAGAAATAAAAAAATTATAAAGCAAATAAATACATAATTAAAATTTAAAAAAAACATACCTTACTTCCCCGATCAGATTATCAAAATATTGTAATTGAGTGATTTAGTAACCGACCCCACAAAAGAATGACACCTACGTTTTAAACAAGGCTGACATTCCATAAATTCAAATATAAGACAACTAGACTCTTCTCACTCTGCAAGGATTACTGATATAGACACAACATAAAAACGTTCTATACCTCAGTACAAATACACCTTCTTAAAAAAATCCTTAAGATTATCTCAAGAAATTACAATCTTACACACCCGCTCAAAGTCAATCTCCCCGCAGTTTTACCCAAAATAAATAAACTACATTCCTGAAGTACCAGACAGTGATAACAACTGACAAAGATGAAATTGCCTGTCTTATACTTCTTTTTCCATATGACTATCATTGTTGTCAGTGCGATTTCGAACGTTTACCTTGCACGGGGTTAACTACTCGTACACGGTAAATTATTGGCATCATATCTGGAAGATCGTAGAAAAAGAGGTTAGTTTCTTTTTCGGCGATACTGTACAATCTCTTTAGATTCAAATCTCTCTTTTAGTCTTCTGTATCAAGTGCTGTGAAGCCTTATGTGCCCAATCGGTTCTTCTGGACGTATCCAGACAACTTTCAACTCAGGAAATATTATTAGAGCTAGGAAGGTGGTTGAGGTGTCGTGGGAAAAGTTTCGGCAAGATGAGTTCATCACTGATCCAGATAGTCCGGTGCAGTTCCCGAGTTTCAGAGCTACTTTTAACCTTTAAACTACGAAGACTAGCACGGCGGTAGAGGTGTCGTTGAGAAGGTCTGAACAGGACGAGTCCATACGAGTATCATTCATCCAGATCGCAGGGGCGGTACCAGAGATATGGGGTAAATTTAAACTCAGGAACTACTAGGGCTAGGAAGGCGGTTGAGGTGCCTCTGGAAAGGTCTCGTAGAGATAAATCAAAACCATATAGATAATACATATTGCAGGGGCGGTGCCAGAGTTATTGACAATTTATTTATTTGGAACTATTAGGGCTAGGAGGGTTGTTAAGATGTCATAATAAAGGTCTGGACGCAAAGTTTGCAACTTGACATTGATAATCCAAATAAGATGCTCGCTGCTGAAGCCTGGCAGTAGTTTGTATACAGAATTCCTCAACTGGGCTCCATGTCACTTGTTTCTTTTGCCTGTCTGAGTGCGAGTGTGCATGCTCGTGTATTTATATTTCTTATCTAGCAGAAGACACATCCATCATTTTTATATTGTGACAAAAATTACAATTTCGTGAACATGAAATAAAATAATAAAACTACAGAAATGTCTGTGCTTAAACACATTTTTTTCTAATAAGTTGAAACTGTTTCATTTAACACTAGAGGTCTGCCGCAGTACCTTAAATTATTAATTATTACCTTATTAATTTACCTTATTAATTGCAATCGAAAAAACGAAAAAAAAAGTTACTTGCACTTTGTAATTCTATCATCGTCTTTAACAACTTAAAACAAATAGTTTTAGCGTAACAGGCATTCCGGCTATAAATATTTCATAAAATCTTTCAATCATTTTGTTATGTACATAATTCGTTGAAAAAGAATATACAGTGTAGATTTTTTAATCTTGTTCTCCATTTTATTCTAGGTTTCAAGATTCTTTCACGTATTAGGAATTGATAGATTTTTTAGAGAGACACAAATGGGCAATGTATGTCCGTGTCTTGTTAATGAATGAAAAATGAACTTCGTGACAAACTTGATAACGGCGGACAATCAAGAACTAACATTCTTGTTGCACAGGTTCATTTGTGTCATAAATATCTCCTGCAGAACATCAATATTAGCCTGTATCAATAACAGACGATTGCGATATTGATCGAACTTGTTATCCGAAGTCGATCAATAATGAACGACAAATAGTTTTGCCGATATTGGTCCGTTATCAGCGATCGATATCGATCACTATCGGGGATTTTGTAATGATCGCTATCGAGAACATATTTTCCCGATATTAATCGATGTCAGATAACAATAAAGACTGATACTGAAGAACGTTATCGATTGATAACGGATTTTACAGGTTTTTCAATATTGATGGATATCGAAGAGCGATGTTACAAAGGTGACAGAGCTTCCGTTTAAGCTATCCTCTAGTGAAACACTCGAAAAACAAATTAGAAACGTTACGCACATGTTAACACCACGCTTTCCGAACTATTTTGGACGGTGTTAATCGGTATCGCGGGGTGAGTTTTTCAGACAATGATATTTCTCTAAACTTCGTATTTTAAACTGCAAAGCTTTTTCCACCTTCTTTTCAGGTTGAAATACATGTTTCTTAAATTTCAGAAATAGCATTAAAAGTGGAAATATCGCACCACGCTAATTTCGATCGATATTGTTGCAGGACGGACAACCACGATATAGGCAAACACTTATCATTATTTGAGAATTAAGCTAATATATTATTACATAACTTTTAAACAACTGAAAAAAGAACGATTTGTTTTTGGTCGTTTTGTTAAAACTTGAACCAAGATCATCTCGAAAACGTTTTAGTCTATTATACCGACCTTAGGCAAACTTTCTGCTGCAACATTCCATGGATCATCCTTGTATCAATGATGTTAATAACGTTAGATTTAATAAGTCTTTTAATTAGCAAAAGATGTGTATTTGTAGTCACGTGGTGTTTACACTGTTATTTTAGAGATATGGTCAAGTTTCGGGCTGAGTGAGTAAAGGTCTTATAAGTTCAGTTTTTACATTTTTTTTAAACATAACTTCTCTGTAGTTTCTGGGTCTTTGATCATCAATATTCGCACAGTGGTGGTGGGTTTAAAGGATTTGAAACTCTCTAAAACTTGTATCGTTTCCAGAGAACGGTGCTTTAATATGATAAACACAGTTTCACACATTACGTAAAACAGTTATTCCCTCCAAAGTTGGTAATAATGAAAAGATAGGCTTCGTTGACAAACAGACGTAACCTTAAACGGTATTTTAGTTACAATGACCAAACCCTTTTCTCATTACAATAATAATTATTAATATTATTATCCGCTTCTAATAGGATATTGTTGTAAACTGTCCTAAGCTGTATCCAGAAAAGGCACCATATTTATTTTATTTCCGATGACCCATTTCTCCTCCGCTCTAGAAGCTCACGCATCACTAACAATAAATTGGCGTATTAGCCGTGGCAGGGCGCAAGCGCCCCCTGAGCTAGAAATATTATATAAAAGTAATAAAATTATTAAAATATGAGCATTGGATTCGTTATCTAGTTTGGTTCCATTTATACAAAGAATTTGAAAGGAAAATAATGACGGCATCTAATTAGAGGCCGACGTGTTAACTCTCTATAGGAATAATGCGGTGCAATTGTGGAGTTCTGGTGTACTAGACGACGCTTGTTGCGTCGTTTTTTTATTCTTACGCCAAAATGCTCCTAAAAATGCTCTTAATGTAAAATTACCCCTTTCAGTTTTGGTGGCGAGTTAACACGCTCATGGAAAATGCACCTGCTGTGTGGATGGCGTATATATACGTTTTCTGTTTGTTCAGATTGTATTGTATTGCGGTTGTCGAATATATTCGCCAAAAATATTAATATTATCGCCATGGCATTCTTCAGTGTATATGCCGAAAACATGATCTCAAATGTTCCTGAACCATGAGGAGACGAAGAAGAAATATTTTTTGCTTAAAAAAATATCAGTCTGAAGTATGCAGCAATGCCCCATCCTGCACGCGCATGTGACGCAACACGTGTTCGTGAAATAAAGTTTCCAAATCTTTCTTTCCTACCGTCTACCGTGGTCTTGTGAGTAGGACGTAGACTTGTTAAGTAGGAGGCCTGGGTTTTAATCCCGATGGGGTCAATTTACGCAATCGGAAATTTTACATAGTTCACTAAGCATAGGTTAATTCCTTTTTTTTAATATTATACACAATCCACTGACGCCACATAATTCAACATAACTGTACCAAACAGTTGGCTCTGCAACGTGGTGTAATATCGATTGACTCCTCAGATATTTCAGGCGCGAGAGAGAATACGGCTTCATTCTTCTTCATTATTATTATTATTGCATTACATTACATTTATAGCATTTTCAATCATGTTTGAACCAACCACAAACATTACAAAAGCAAATTTCAGCACGATCATGCGTACATTGACGGTAATGATACAGAGAGCCATATTATATAACTAACTGCTAAACAATAATAATTAGCATATAGAAGTTGGGTCTTTGCTTGAAACCCGGCCTGATGCGGTGATCCGGAGTGCAAAACAGAATTTCCAATTATTTTCTTGCGTTTGAACCGTGTTTGTTTCAGGAGTGAACGGAACTGGAGATGTTACGCACAATAAATACGACGCCAAAAATTCTCAGTTCATTGTAGTTCCGAGACCAGATCAATCATGTCACCGAGCTAACTGGATCATTCGGGTCAAGTTTCGGACAGGGGTACCTATGTTCAGGTCAGGCTGGGTCAATTTGATCTTTTGGGTCAAGTTTTGGACCTGGTCATCCATGTTCAAGTCCATGGTCAAGTCAAGACCATGTTCATCCACCAGCAAAATTGACCCGGTTTTAGCTCTCTGTAGTAGCTGCATGAGTATTGCAGTATATGTAAAAACTAGGTGTGCTATGCTAAACGTAATCCACGGTAAAATCAACTCAATAACTTTAATGCTATATAACCAACTTTATTACAAACCTGGTGGAACATCTAAAATCCATCCGTCATTATACTTTTATAAACATTAGCACACTTTCTAATCATAGTTATCTCGTTCTTTTCCCACAGGACAATCCTTCCATAAGAATAATTACTCTTCGTGTCCTCCAGACACTAAAACTGTATCAATAACATTATCATGGACTACAATGAACGCGATGCGTTTACATTGTTTAAAACCAATTCAATATGAAATAAAAGAAACTCATTCCTTTCGTTTCTTTAATGAATATTGTGCTAAATAGCACTTTCCTCCCACTGCAAGTATCTCCAACTCCTTCTAAGTTCATAGCTACTGTATATGTCTAAACAACTCACATTATTGAAATTGCTCTATTTCATGTGATAACTCCTGAATATTATGTATATATAACGTATAAAACATAGAAAATATAAATACAATTTTCACTAATTAATTTCTGAGCTCATGTTTTGTAAATACTGCACTTAATGGAAGAGGACACCAAATGGGAGATGAATTTACAATGCAAATTATACTTAATGTTTTAGGAGATACTAAAACCTCACCTCTTGAGCAAATTCACGACAAATTTCGTGCTATCACGGAAAATATTACTACATAATATTTTTGGTTTGCTTATTACATTCGTCAATTAAGTGAACAGGTAACCTAAGAGACATAACATTTCAATCTTATGCAATACATGTCGATCAATTATGTTCAATGATCTTAACGAGAGTAGAAACCAAGGTTCTTTGATTTAAAGGAAATAAGAGAAATCATTCATCCAGCGAGAGCACATTAGCAAACTAGTCATCTTAAAACGGAATTCGATTGTTTATGTTCATCCTCGTTCTTTTGAGAGAGAGAGAGAGATCACATTCACATAATTATTAGTGAAAAAACTATTTGTATTTTTGATGTATTAATGCGTGTAATTTAAACTTACACTTACATTTAAACTTGATCGTAAGTACTTAGTATAATATGGAGACTAGCATAAGAATATTAAACTAAATATTAATTTTTGAATGTATTTCCAAATGTTTTAAATTTAATATAACATAAATGTATTTGCTAGTAAATGATTTGAAACAAGAATATTAAATTATTAAATTTGTTTTGAATAATTTGTTTAATCTAAATATTTGATATTATTCATTAGTTTGTTGCATTAATGTTCTTTGAATTTAATATAAAATAAGATTCAGTAAATTTGTTTCGCTTCTAGAATTTGAAAGTAACTATAAAGTTTACATCAAAATTGAATTTGCTTTCAGAATTTGAAATTAGTATGTTTAAAAATTTTCAACTTTGAAAACAGAAAAGTATTTTTGATTTGTCGTAAAATAAAGTTTGTAAAATTTAAAGAATTTAATGGATTTTGAGAATAATAAGTCATTTATTTTTATTGTTAAATTTGGATGGACATCTAATGCAATAGAATATTTTAGAATTTGAGCTTGTATTCATAACAGTTTTTCTCGTAGGTTAGCCTAGGTAAGAAGGTTGGTGCTATGTACAATGTACTTGTTAGTTGAAGCTTGTCAGCGAGTTCCTGTTTGGAGATTCGATTCTTGAACGATGTAGTGTGCACTTACTATCTTTAATCTAATGAAAAGAAGAACCAATTCTGTTATTGTTTGATCTGACGAATTTATGTAATGTTATGAACAAATTTATAATCCCACTTCTGTACAAAATTTTATTTCTTTTGGCATGGCAGGGGACCTTGTAATGATTGATATGTGTCTGTAATATCATTACATTTCTTTTTTTACCCTTCTGCAGAGAAACGAGACAGACAAACTAAGCAATCATTGAACTTGTCTCCGAGATTAGAGTAAACGCTACAGGTGGAAGAGGTTTACTGTTTTCACCTGCTGTTGTAGCTGTCTTAGTTGCTTGGAGCTCCGTTTGCACTGCAGCGCAAAGATGTGTGGTGTTTGTTAAGAGCTGTGCTGCCAGCATTCTGTTGCGAAGTTTTGTGGCGGCGTGAGGTCATCGTCTTCGAGTTAAAACGATGATCGTGAATTGGACGGAATGGAGGAAACCAACATCAAGTCGAGTGACGTCACGTGTGAAACAGTTTAAGGGCGTGTAGTTTAATCTTCATTTCAGTCTTGATCGTAATTAATGGTGTTTTAATAAGGAGGGACAATTAATTCACGAAATGATTGCGATTTAATGCTAAAATAATTGTTCATTGATCAGGAGCACATAAAATACACAGAGGTATTCTTGAAAGCTGATTACTTTAATTCTTGGCACTGTGATGTAAGTCCTTACAGTCCCTCCATCACAGTCCTAGTTCCTGCAAATGAAGGTGACTTTATGAACCCTTTTGTGCAGCAGGGTCTTTAAATTGTAAACTATTTGTCATTTTAAGTAAGCTCCTTGCTATATATACCGTCGAAACAAGATTCAAGTTGGCTGTCATACTAGTAACAAAACCTCAAACAGCAGTACACCTTATGAGAAAAGGTAAAATTCATTTATCTCAAGATCCTATGATAATAATAGAGATTGACAACTACACAAAATATGTATATATAAAAAATTTAGTCACAAGTTATGGCAGATCGCCTATAATGTGTCCACAGCTTTTTATGGCAGGTGAAATTCGTAGGAGCAATCTCCAATAAAATAACTTTACATGCGATCGGAGAGCTTCGATCTTCTTCGTGTTTTCCTCTTACAAAACTGTCGTCTGCTTCCCCAGAATCTCGGTACGTTGTGTCGAACAAGCATGAACAACGTTGCCGCATCTATGCTCGGCAGTTTCAGCTCACTGTGATAGATTTCAACTGCGTTCTCGTTGTTGCTATTTTTAACATGAGAAAGAACATGATTGGTTCTGGAAGACCGAGTACTATTTTTAAATTATAAGTTTAAACTTAGAATGAAAATTCATATTTTTCTACTTCATGCATAAAGCTAAATTCATTGTTTCCTTTTAAGCTGTAAAAGCAATATAAATGTTACTACAACTCCTTAAATTATTAGTGAGACTATTGTTTTTTATTTCATTACAAACACCGATGCTTTATTGTTAGTAAAGTACTTATTGTTTAATGGGCCGCGTTTACTCAGTTGTAGAGCAATCACCTCTAGTACCTAGATATGGGTTTTCTCGGAGTTCTTTCCTTTCCTCCCACTTTTCTTCATCCCACCATCATCATCCAACCGACCTGAACCGAACTTGCGTAATGATGGTGGCTGAGCCAAGTGAAACGATGTTGGTTTGTCATTACCTTCCGTCGGATGAATATGACGTTCTAAGGAAGGGGTCTATAGTTTAACGTGAGTTCCGAATTACTTGTGCTCTCACCTAGAATCGAACCAAAAAGCATTGAAACAATTGTTTGTGGTACTTCTCAAAGTGTATTTGCATACCAATGTCCCTGGCTTAACGATATCTAGTGCAATAATTACCATTCATCACTATAGCTGAATTTACGAGAAAGGCGGAGATACGACAATAGAATTCGCAGGCGTCGAGCAGACCTAGGGATGCTCAAAAGGAATGTCAATCTTGCGCACAGACTTTTTACACAAGTAGCACGCGATCACCAGACCACATTGCAAGAACGTGACAACTACTTTACAAAATGATCTAAGTAAGTTTAAAAGAAGATCTACGGACGTCTACTAAGAACAAACATGCAATAAGAGAGAAGCATATTAAAGCATGTCCTATATCTGCAGCCAAGAACCGATAAAGCATCTTACAAACCCGATTACATGCTTCCGTTTTGATGGTCCTCAATCCTCTAACCTTTTCTCAATCTTTAAAAGTAAACGTAGATATCGTGCCTAGAATAAAATAAAATGTTTCCGTATTTTTAAAATATGATTGCTGAAGAATATTGATCTGAAGACGACTGACAACGATAAGACTAAAAGATGATCAGAAGCAGACAATTTGTTTGTTTTTTTATCTTTAGTTCAGAAGTTATTGAACAAGGGAGAACATTTAAGAGCATAGAAGGAAACTAGGACAAATGAGAGAAGACATGATTAAGAATTGGGACATGAAATGTCAGGTCACTGTTAACTCAGTGAAGTGCGACAACCTAAAATAAGTAATTGACATTAATAATATGGATGCAGTAGCACTTCAGGAAGTAAGATGGCAAGGAACGGATGGAATTCCAGATGAAGAATATACGGATGCTTTATTCAGGGCCAGAAAGAAAAAGGAAAAATTGAGAGTAAGTGTAATGCTTGGAAAACGTCTGAAAGAGGTCATGAAAGTCGACAGCACCAATGAGTCCTTGATGATGGTAAGGTTGAAAGGAAGAAGATAGTATAGCGAAACAGGCATTCACTTAGAAGAAGAATTTCTTTTGTGGACTCAATGAACAAAGAACTGTAGAAGAGATTAATTAAATATTTTGTATGAATTATTGTGTTTTTTGCATTGAAGAAGGAAACATGGACTCTAAGAAAGTGTGAAGAAAAATATAGAGGCATTTGAAAAGTTGATGAAAAAGAGTGGAGAAAGATTAGTTGAATACAGAAGATGGCAAATGAGGAAGTTCTGAACTGAGTAGGCGAGAGATAAACGATCCTGGAAACTATGTAGAAGAGACAGAAGAAGCAATTAGGACACATATTTCATACTAAGGAATGCAGTTGAAGATATGGTTAACAAAAAGAGAGGAAGAGAGGACAACGAAACCAACTCCTTGACAATATTAAGGAAGGTAAATCGTATGTTGAGATAGAAATGAAATGACAAGATTGGAATGAATGAAGAGGGTTTAGCTTGCCTTGAAAGGCCTGCTGCTTTCGGCAGAACGCTGCTGCTGCTGCTGATGATGATGGTGAAGGGTGGTAAACAAGGTTTTGAAAGTGAAATAGGCTTAGGAGAGTTGTAAATAAAATTAATGCGCTGAGAAATAATAGTTCACGCAACTAAATTATCCACTACTACACCTTTTCCTTCCATCATATTTTATGTACTCAACAACCTTCCCAATTTATATCTTTATCTCTATTCGAGAAGTTTGTTTAAAACATTTGAATAAAAAAATACTGAAATAATAAAATTTCCTATAAATAAACGAACAAGCACAATGCATTTAAATAATGAACATTCTAGGAATAGATATATGTCCAAAATATCCGAGAACTCAGCTTTAATTTAATTTATTTTATGAATATTGGACTATTATACGAAACGAAACAAAGAGAGGAATGCATGAAAGTTCGATTTAGCTCTAAAGGTAATGTTTATGCAACATTTAAAACGTAAACGCAGAATAAATAGGCCGATTCTCGTTTTCTCGTTATAAATTATTTGTATTTGATATTTCCACGTCACAGAAGATAGGTTCATTATTGTTTAAATGATTTTTAAAACTAAAATTTCATGTATGTTGTTTCCAAAGGCAAACATTAAACCTGGATGTAATGCAAATAACAAAACATTATCGAGTCTGCACGTTTGTTTTAAATTACTTTATAGTTTTTTTTAGTAGATTTATATGTTCGAAAATATAAAAGAGAGTCTTGATAACATTGAGGAAACATATTTTGATAACTGACATCTACAGTTCACGTTTGTATTATATAAACAAAGTTATTTTTTGATTCACTCCATGCCTTAAAAAAAAAAGAAAAGCGATGAAACGTTCGTAAGGTTATTTTATTCTTATTTGAATTAAGAATAATTTCAATTTAAAACTGGATACAGCGAAGCGTAAAACGTGAACAGCTCTGTATCAATTTTATTCCATATCAACAAGAATGCGGAAAGTACAATATCTTCAAGTTCCTGTGAAGAAATGAAAAAATACATAATTTCGGAACTAGAGGCATCGAAAGGTAGCGTATCATCACTACAAATGACGTCATGAAATAATTGTGAAAACCATATCTTGTTAGCATATCACAATATAGCGAATGCATTTATTTTAGCATCATTTATGATTAAAAAATGCTGCTTAGATGATATTTCTACACCTAGAAAAATCCTTGCTTGTCGTTAACAGGACTCACACAACGTTCTCTTTGTTTTAGACAAGGGTTTGTTTAAACGAAGTTGATTGGCCCGAGTAAAGAGCAAACATGCCATAGTAACGAGAAAAACGGACACTGGTAGGCTAGTTGACAGTTTGCCTATCAGAGCACATGTTTGTTGGCTGAAGTTAAGTGGAGCTCAGCTCATACAGGTAAACTTTTAGGACTTAAAATTTCTAACATCATAATTGTAAAGAAGTACTATATCCTGTATTATAAAGTCTACTGTACGTTTTTTTAACAATACTGAATATCACATTAAAGCGTTTCTTCGTCCAAGCTCATTTATTTCCATGTTAGTCATTCGTTTGTGCCAAACGTATGAAATATTTAGAAATAAGAAGGGTTTTAACCACAGCAAAATAGTCCGAAACTATCAACTGATTGTTTAAATTCTGTAATCGACAAGCAATAATTTACTCTCCTGAAATAGATATACCAAATATTTGGTACGCTACAACTTCAAATATGATTTACAAAACCGACACGTCGCCACTATCTGTTGAGATAACACGTCATTTGTGACGCGCGATGTGGAGTTACGTAATGGTGCCCCTAATTCCGAAACTACGTAGCTTATTGTACATTGTTTCCAAGGAACTATTTTCTTATTTTGATGAGAGTTTTCTCCCCTGGAATATTGATTTGTAATATTGAGATGGTTAACCATTGATACCTCTTATTTACAATTTTTGTCACCTTAAGTTGTTGTCTACTAATTATTGAAAGGGAAATAATTTGAGGACTTTGTAGTTGAAACTTCGTAACAAGTAAGCCATTTACTTCTTAAGAAATTTCTACTAGAATGTCTGCCAATTATTTCCCTTTCAATAATTATACAACAACAACGTTAGGCAACAAAAATTATTGATACGAGGTACTAATGGTTAACTCTCTATATTGTTTCACCCTGTAGATATGAGTATTTGTCGCTTTCGAAGAAAGGAGGATTCTTGTCTGTAAGGCAGTTCATCCACAGGCAGAAGTTAAATCTGTTGATTGATTGTCGTACTTGTTCTACTAATTGTTAGATTGCACCGTGATTCATTTGTTGGAATCATTAGTGGCAGAGTACAAACAGTCAGGGTGTCTTTGTAACATTAGGATATTTCATGTAACTTTAACTATTGTAATGTGGGAAACTGTCTGCAATATTTCATATACCCCAAGTTGTCTTTCAAATCCACGAGATTCAGTCTCCTCTCCTCCCCTTAGTTAAACTTACTTGTCACTCCTTCTAATTGAGAAATTAGTTTACAAGGAGAGACGTACTATTAAAGTGTTGGAACTACGTTCGAGTTAGTATTCAAGATAGAGTGCTGGTGCATAAACAACTAAAGATATTACTCTCCACGAGACTACCCCTCTAATTCACCCTATCTCTCTTCCATCCTCTCCGCTGACTTCACAGAATATTGTAACACAGCAGCTTACTTTGAAGAAGAAAACTGCTTTGGGTGAAATTATTTTTGTACTTCTTCTTTTCTTTATAATGCCAGAGATAAAAAGCTTATGGGATGATTTATCTCATTGTTTATACAACGACAGCGTTTCATCAAATCCAAACTCTATGTAGTTGGAGACAATTGCGGTAGACGACACCACTATTCACCCGTTCTAGAATATCTTGACAGTCACTCGTATTGAAGAATTGCCAACTGAGTTACTGAGATATGTAGGACAAAACTCCCACCCGGCATTCAAAAACATTGTCACACCGAGATTTCCTTTGAGTAATTCTTCTCTTCTCCTACAGCCGGGTTTACTGCTAGTAACTTGGTTTGGTTTAGAGCTGTAATAGACAGAACATCTCTCTGGTTCTAACCATTATTTTAGAAATTATATACAGAAGAGACAGTTTCATCCCACTGTTAAGAAGAAATTTGGTTCTAGATGCGGGTTATAAGTGTTTTGCTCCAATACGTTCCAAGCAGTCAATTTCCCTTTTAGACACGTGGGCTACATTACTGGGAACATTCTTGCCTTCTTTTTTCTCCTTTCATACTTTTACGATTTTAATAAATGATTGAGATCGAACTTCTTCAATATATAGGGACAAAGGTGATGAATATATTTATTTGCTTTGTACCACAGTTGGTTCTAGCAATGAGTCATCACCGCGATATCCAGGACTTGATTCCCGGGCAGATTAAGTTTCTAGATATTTCCTCGGTACAGATATGCTCTAACGTATGTGAAAAAAAGTGTTTAAATAGTTATCACAAGTAGAAACTAAGGATACAAGAAGTGATGTTAAGTTTACTCAGAATTTGAGGTTTGAAAAAAGTTGTTTCTAAAATTATAAAATAAAAACACATTTCTCTGAAATGGTTGAAGTATGTACATAAGAAATGAAATGACAATCCGTCACTGGCAGTGGAGTATATTGTTTTATAGAGCAGGTACGTAGATTCTGTGAAAGAGTGAGGGAAGAACATTGAAGCTTTCAATACATGGGCTTCGAAAGGAGTAGAAAGAATTAGCTAGACACGTAAGTGCTTAACGGAGTTGGCTAGGAACTAACAATTTAAATACTAAATAAGATAAAAAAGAAACTATTTAGGACTTATCTATACAGGAATTCCATACTGAGCGATGTAATTTGAAGGCATGGTTGAGGAAAAAGAGGAATAAAGATGGAATTTTCTGATTGTATGAAGAAAGATAAATCACATGCTAACAGTAGCGTACCATGTAAGTTATCGTTCTTTTCCTCACGGTGAAAAAATACATTACTTATTGGATAAGTTAATATACATACACACACACACGCGGTTTAGGATGACGTATATAGGACATTGTAACAAAAGCTGAAATGTTTCACACAAAAAGAGGCCAGTATTTTGCCGATGACACATGATCATAGAAAAGTACAGGGAAGTTATGAAGGAACTGTTGTGTGAAACTTATTTACACGTAAATTGTAAGCAGGACCATTGTCAACCATAAACTCTATGAGGATCTCACGAGACATGATATTTCCCCTTATTGTTCAACCAACTGGTTTCCATTATTATTCCCTTAAATTGAAGATACCTACAGTTTCAACTCATATCTCCATCTAGATGGAGAAAATCTGTCCAGTTTCGATTTCAGCAATGCCCTATTGAGACGTCCATATCGGTTTCAAATCCGAACTACCAATATGCTATTAGATTTTAAATTTACTTTTTTATTAGTAATTATTACAAGCCATCTTCGCTAGTTAAACGCGAGAATTGGAAAAGATTTTTAAGGAAAATCTTATTAAGTTCTATCGAAATAAAGCGAAACAACAATCAAATGGCCACAATTTTTCGAAAAAAGTTTTTTTTTTCGAAAAAATATTTTTTTTTTAAATTAAAAGGAGGATGCGATTTTTTTTTGAAAGAAGATTTTTTTTGGAAAAAGATTTTTTTTTTGAAAAGCAAAAAACGAAAAACTCTACTTTCGAAAATTTATGGCCACAATTTTTCGAAAAAGTTTTTTTCGGAAAATGATATTTTTGAAAACGAAAAAGACAATGCAATTGTTTTTTCGAAAAATGAAAAAATTTCGAAAAACGAAAAACTCTACTTTCGGAAATCGAAAAACTTTTTTTTTTTTCGAAAATGGCCATCCCTAAAACAAATCAATTACAACTCTAAGGACAAGAGCATCGGCTTTCGTTTGGTTCACTATTCTCCACGTATTGACAAGCGCTTAGGCGTAAAGTTATAAAGTTATGAGCGCTCGAGAAACCATAGATGAATTCTACTAAGTGTGGGAGACAGAAGGTATGAACTAGCGCGTTCGATACGTGAAAGCTAGATCGCAAAACATCAGTTTGATCCATTAAGAGTAACTATTCGAGGATTTCTTTTAATTTCATTCTCTGCATCCGTATATTTTAACTTGTTTCCGTGAGAAAGAAAGTTAATTATTAAGCATATTTATTTTGTCTACTCAAATTAAGGATATTCCTACAGTCAATTGTATGAGCAAGTTTTCAGATTATTGTCACTGAAAGTGGCGTAAACTACGGCTTATACTCAGAATACTTTTAGTTAAAAAGTATCCCAGAATAGGCTCCTTTGGGATATTTCCGACAGTTGGTGAATTCCGACACTTCTAAGTTTGCAACTCTGTAGATAACACAACAGTCAACTTGTGATATAAACAATACTCGAGGAAGAGACTTTGTAGTGTACTTAAACACTGTGCTGATTAATGAGTTTGTGTGTTGTATTTGTAATATACCATAATCATATTTGTAAGGCAAATTGTCCAGAAGCAAGTGTTTATGAATAAGTGATTATATAGGAGTTCAAAGGCTGTGTACACTATCGAAGGGTACACACTACATAGGTAGTTTAAACTCTTCTAGTCAGTAATACAAACTCTAAGAATTAATACATTTTTAATATTAGTATTTTGGGCAATCCCGACATTATGTTGTGGGATAATTTCAACACCTTCACCAATAGTATATTTCTATACTTTCTTCACAAAAATCTAAACACTATTCGCGTAAATTACGAAATATCTCTCTTTAGTTGATATAGGAAACATTGTTTGTAATTACTCCTCAAAGTCCTCGAAAGACTTTAGGAACTAAGACTTCAGCTTGTGTTGCGGTAAGAAATAGGCTGAGTCTTGCTACAGCTGCAAAGGTGTCTCGCGTTAGGCGATACAAGTTGCAGGACAAAAGAAGAAAAAGGAAAACAAGAATTTTGAGGAAAGTCAAACTTGGGCTCCTATAAAAAAGGAGCTGAGCTTATCAAAGAATTTTTTGGATTGAACTTACGAATAGTTATGGAACTTCTGGAGTTAACCTAGTAATAAAATGAGTTAGAGTGCATAATCAATCCTTCAGGTGTTCATTATGAAACTCTACAGGAACCACCAAAAGCATAGCTTAATTTTTGAATTGATTATAATCGATTTTTTTTAAGTCTCGTTCTAAGAGATAACGAGGAAAGCTAACGATGCTTTAAAATTTCTGCTATATAATCTGTCAGATTGCATTTCCACTCGCAATGTCAATTCAACGTTAAGTGTCATTGAGTACATAGTGATAGTTGTCAAATGTTTGCATGTGTTTTCATTTGGTGTCGGTAGTGCCTGGATAAAGTGTCGAAATTCCCATGTAGTGGGGCAATTCCAACACTTCTCACTGGTTTAATGTGAACAGTTTCAGTTACCAGAGTATTCAGATGTGAAGGGTGAAACGAATATTAAATGAAAGAAGAGACAACACGATTTATCACGACATACCGAATATTATCTCAATGCTTCATACGTTTCCTAAGATACGAAAAATACTTAGTGTGTCGGGAATACCCCAAATGACCATATTGCGCCTCGAACATTTGACATTTCTACTCTTATTCCATGTATATTTATTATCTCCCCGAAATTATGAACTTCTCTTTGTGACATTCTTAGTCCAATAACGTGACGTTCTGTTGTCCCTGGTATTCTTATTTCCAGAAGCAGACATGGAGTATTATGTGCCGTGTTTTCACTTGTATTATATCCAGTTTATACTTAAGTTAGCTCTTATAACATTCCATGTCCCTACGGTAATATTTATCACTAATTTAATTTTCATCCTCGTAAGAGAGTTCCAAGCTGAAGATCTCTATACAAGCTGAAAATTGAAAGTTTTTTAAGGATATATTTAATTATGCTGGATAAAATATTAGGAACATCTATTGAGTGAGGACGATCCGTATTGGCTCCTGTAGTTTTGAGAAAATATGTTTAGTGATGAATTCCACTTATTTACTAGAGAAGTAATCCGCCAATATACATTGATTTGTGCGTATTTAAATCAACAATTCCTCCTTTAGTGTTGAAGTAGGTTGTGTAGACCAGGTGAATGGACCGGATATAACTCTGCTCACTGGAAATTAAAGTTTACATGAAATAAGTTGAGAGCGATTTGGAGCAACGGTAAAACTAATTACATCAGTGAGAGTTTGAGAGAATTGCAGATGTACTTCGTATATGCCACTTGTCCCTATTTTCATTCGAAAAAAGGTAAATTGAACCTAAGATTGTGGTTCCAAGATGGCGGATCGAGTATGTAATATGCATCACAAATGCAGTACTTGGTGGTTCACATACAGTGTATGAATCACCCAGTACATTTCACTAGGAAAATTACATACACTTTCAAATCTAGATGCAGCCGCGAAACGTAGGAGCTCATTTAATTTCTTTTCACATTTTTAACTGTGAAAGTTTCATCTAAATCTCAATGTGTTACTTTGAGTATATTCCTTCTAATTGTTGATTAATGGGTGTTCCCATTGCGTGACTGGTGTTACGTGACAACTTCTAATCGACGTGTTCTAAATTTCAATCTCTATAGGAGCATGACCAGTTTGGAACTCAATTTAAAATTATAGATGCCGTCCTTAGGGTGTCATTGCCATCCGATTGAATACAATGACAGATCACCGCCCAATTACTTTCACGAAGGACTTGCGGGCCGTACACTTATCCACATGCAGATTATTATTATTATAGTTTACAAACTGTGTGTGTTATATAAACCAAGCTTTCAACCATTTTAAATATGTATGAAGTGGCTTTCTTACGTACAAGGCAAAGCATAATGTTTTTAGTTTTTATCTGGTAAGATTACAAAACAATGCGTGTTACATAAAATTCAGTTTCCAATCTTTTTAGTATGCTTCTAACCCACTTTAGAACTTTATATTACTTATATATAACTTCGTGCTTTATAGGTCTGTAGCTGTTCATAGCACGAAAATATACCTTATATTATATTAATATCATTTTTCTCGTAAATAAGTGATTTTTGCTAAATTATAATCAAGGTGTCCCGAGTTATTTCTTGATGAAGGCATACCTGATCCTGGATATACTTAAAACCACATTTTCGTACATATAAATGGTCATCAGAGATCGAATATTTTTTTCCACCATAAAGGTAGGTCGTAAGAATACCAGAGGAAACAGAAGTTGGGTTTATTAGGCTCTTGTATCTGACAGAAAAGTTGTCAAATGTTGCTTTATAGGTCTCTGGACTTTCCGTAATATGTAGATGCCAAAGATCAACTTGCACAGTAGTGTTGTAACATACTTGATTGCCAATTTGGAGGTAAGGCGTTAAATTTCGGTCAGTTTGCAAACTTATTTCTCACATTTTAAAGGACGGTTTCTCTTACATCTTATACTTTGTTTATGCATAAAACGTTTGAAATACGGGTGATTTGAAGCGTTTTATTTTTAAGTTCCCTTTTGTGAGTTTTTGTGTGCTGTATCATAATTTTAGAACACATAACTGGATATCATTATGCCACAGAAGACATTGTTGTGTTCATTCAACACCTTCAGGTGTCCCAGGGTGCCCACCACCATGTTGATTTCGATGCTTAAAAACATTGGATATATGGTCAATGTTGATTCAACACTGTAACAGTCTATTATATTAAATCAGCACTGGTAATACATCCATTCTGTTGAATCACTGAAATGAACAACGTATGTTTTGTTGATTTAACACAAAAAGAGTGTTGGTCACTCTGGGATACTATAAAAGTTATTGAATTAGCATAGCCATTTTTACAGTGTAGTATTTACATATATTTTAGGGCATGAACTTCCAAGAACGTTTAGCTAACTCTCCAGGATCCGCGAACAACAGGTTAGAACCAGTATAGGGTAGCACCTAAGTACAAATTATACAGCTGCATGTATGTAATGTACATCCATTTTACTATACCTAGTACCTAATTTTCGGTAATTTTGTCAACTGAAAATCTCAAGTGACTCAAGTTGTAACAATTTAAGTGACAATCCCGAATGCTGTGTATGCTGTGACAAATTGTCACTTATCTTTACCATGAGCTACTTTTGTTTTCCCTCACCATCACTCACATGTGTCCCTTTCATCAAGCCCTCTACAGGTAGTCGTTTGAGTATTTTAATTTCTACACAAAACCTTAGCGTATGATTGTGAAAGATCTTTCAAAATACGTCACCATGCAACGAAATATGGGAATTCATTATTGTGTACTGATGTTGTGAACGCATCCCCTTGATTACAGTTTTATCACTCATAATCATATCTTCACTTTATGCATGTTTATAGTAGAAAGATAAGACTTTGTAATTGCCATTGCACCATTTAAGAAAACATGTATCAACACGTGAACTATCCACCACATTTACAATTAATTATATATTTCTTTGATAATCATTATTAAAAGTTAAGTGTCAACAGATATGTTATTGATAGACCTTTAACATTGAAACCCTCGATGGAGTGTTATTTCCAACCAACGTTGACATTTATAAATCAAACCCATCAAAACAGTTATGACACAATTAATTCAAACACAAGTACTGTGATGAAATCCATTGCACTTAAAATATTTACAATTTAGGCAAAACCGATAACATTATGTCAAGTTATTTTTAAATGAACAGACTCCAGAAAAGCATTTCTTGTTTATCCTTGAAATATAAAGCTAATCATAAAATATAAACTATGTTATCAGTTTATGAAAAATGAATATAATAAAACACATGGAACAACAATAGACAACACATGAGATAGAAAAGAAGGCTGCCTACAATATGCTTCTTGTGGGTCTTCGAGCAAATTAAATGGTTCCAAAAATTAAGTTTATTGAATAGTGTTGTATTCTGGTCATGTTAGCTTCTTGTCTTTTACGACATTTCCATTTGGACCAGCAGTTATGGCGTAAACCTGTTGCATTTCTAACGAATAGCGTTTCTGGACGATAACTCTTCACGTGGCAATGAAGGGAGTTCCAGAAATAACGGTGTATGTCTAGGTACCATGCCAGCAATCGTATGATGAAAGTATTATCTCAGTTATTATCACCAGTAATGAGACTCTAATCTGCTTGTCTTCACAGCTTTGCTTGTCTTCACACCACACGCCAGTTCGAATCCTACTCATTTGGGATTTATGATGGACAAACAGTGTGTGCGTGGGTTTTCTCGGAGTACTCCCGTTTCCTCCCACTTTCTTCACTCCGCTAATTAATCCCACCATTATCCATCAGCCCTGATCGAAAGCTTTCTAAAAGCCTCGAAAACTAAATTCAAATTTAAAATTAAAAAATGTTTATGTTCGTTTTCTCTCTCTCGCTCACTCTCTCTCGTTTTTTTTACTGTCTAACAGACTAATTTGTGTAACCATTATGTACTGTTTATTGCACATTAATTGCAATAGTATTCAGTTGTGCATACATACGGTAGCAGATTTTTTTAATGATTTTAACAACAGTTTCTTTATCAGAAGATTGTCGAAGAAGTGCTACGCGCGTGTTTCTTCAACAAATAACCTGTATTCGAAGTACGGGTCTGAACGTGCACGCCTTTACATGTGTTCTTAAATCGTTTAAGGTCTGGAATGTTTAGACTGATGATACGCTGATACAGTTGGTTTGAAAATAAATTAATTATATATTTCCAGCATTTTCTCTATTTATATGTATCTGAGTGGTCCATAGACACATCATACACTATAGAATATTTCATCAATGTAGCACATCCGCTGGATGTGAAGAATGTCTCAGAAACTTTGTAGTCAAATAAACATATCACTAGTATACGCTTCTCAGAATTTGAAATAATTGTATAGATTTGAAACATACGGAATATCCCTAGGATATTGTAAGAACATCTAAAAAAAAATAAACCAGCTAACATATACAGTAACACTAGAATATACTTTAATATGCCATGAGAAGTCCCTACATTATACACTAATCCCAAATAGTCACATATCTATAGAATGGAAACTAAGTACATTTTCATTCAATATTTTAGGCTTAGATTTTCTCAGTGATGAATTGCATTTTGAATCTACCGGTATTGTCATCTATAGTCTTAAGTTGGTAGGAGCTTTATAGATCTCCCAATAGAATGATGACATTTTTTTTTGAGCAGGCTACGTTGGAGAAATTTTGGCCAAGTACTTTTTGGTGACATCAATTCAGATTTTGACTTAACAACAGATAAGGGTAATGTTAGTGAATTCAGAAACTTATTAAGACAGTTTAATCTTATTTATGTTAATTTTAAGCCCACCCGAGGTTTAGCCAGTTTAGACAATGTTTTTTACTAATGTTAGAGTCACATGAAGTCAAGTAACCATATTTCCGTCCTCGGATCATAAACTCGTATCATGTAATGATTTAATTAGGTCTGATGTAGGTTGTAATGGAAATGTGAACTCAAAACTAGTTTTCACTAGGCCTATAAGTTACGATAAGTTTAGAGACTCTCTTTGTGCTCTTCCTTGGTATGGTCTTTTATATAGGCATCATTCAACTGAAAATAAAGTTACAGCCAAAATCATTTTCGAGAGGTTCTTCAAAACGTTTTTAAAAACTTGTAATAACTATATACCCAAAAGGAAGTGAAAGGTACTTAAAACTAGCATAAAAAAATAAGGTGAGGAGAAAAAATAACTCACGCATGGTATTCGTCTTATCTCTCCAACATGAAAAATCAAGTTATATTATTGCTAAATACGTATAATAGTCTTAAGACTGAGATCACTATGTTAGACAATATAATGTGCAGAAATTAGTATAAAAAGGCAACTCAAGAGGCTAACAAATCTAACAATACCAGGATTATTGAGGGGTCAAGCAATAAATGCAAAGCAGCCCGGATGGTAATGAATATAGTTAAAAAATCCAGAAAAATAATCACCAATTTTTCCTACTGTATTAAAAGATTTCTTTATTACTTCCACAATTCACATAAATAGTTCAATAACCAAGCATAGTATTACTTCATTAGAGTTGCTTATTCAAAATAGTGTTAAGCCTATGCCAGTTTAAAAAACGTTTACTCTTTGCAAAGTCTCACCTGAAATAATCTTAAATGTTGTAAAGGATTTTAAATCATCTGACAGTGTATATGACTTATCTTGTAACTTAATTATGCAAGTAATTAATTGCATAGTTCACCCATTGACTTATTGCTTAAATAGATTTCTGTCTGAAGGTTTCTTTCCTGATCTCTGAATTCAAACTGTCTAGACTTATACCAGTGTATAAAAAGGGGGAAAGGAACGGTCCTGATAGTTATAGGCCAATTTCCCTAGTTCCAATAATCGGTAAAATATTTGAATCTGATATTTATTCTCAGCTGTCTACATATTATGAACAAGAAAATATTATAAATGATTCACATTTTGGTTTCAGAAAAAAAAACAGATCAACAATTGATGTCATTGATTCTTTAGTGAAAGTTATTTATCAAATGTTTGAAGACAAAGGCTTTACCCAAGCCATTTTTTTGTGATCTGAGTAATGCCTTTGGCTGCGTTGATCATGCAACGCTTAGAAATAAACTAGACTTCTATGGTATTTTAGTCTAAAATTATTAAGGTCCAATCTTGATAATTGTAGGCAAATAGTTTCTGGGAATAATGAGAATTCTAGCATCACTGAAGTTAAAATGGAGCATCACAAGGATCTGTTCTTGGTTCTTTACTTTTCCTTGTTATGATTAATGACTTACCACTTAATGTAGAAGCACATAATTTGCTTCTGGGACATCTCCATCATTTTTTTTAAATCTTCGTTTCCTAGCTCTTCATCGGAGTAGTACAATTCTCAGTAGAAATTTTCAAATACTTTATAATTTCTTCCTTATTTTCGTGTTCCGGTTCCGCCTGGTCTCTTAACTGCAATTATTTACTTTTCTCCTATCATGAGCTGTTGTTTGATTTTTTATCAGGCTCTTGATTTCCTCGATTGTATTTATAACACGATGCTTGTTGTATCTTTTTACATCCCCCTCTTATTTTCCTTCTTACGGATTTATTTATTCCTATGTACCCAATTCTCTTTACGTGATTTTCCTCTCCTCTCATTTCCCTCCTTTTCTTCATCAAGAGTTTACTTTCTTCTGAGATTTTTCTCCCCTTTTTTTCTTTTTGATGCATGCTATTTCCTTGTCTGTCTATCTTATTATCACAGTCGGTATTTTATTTCTGCTATTAATATCTTTTTATCTCCTAACTCTTCTAAGGCGCTGAACCTGGTGCTTGGTTCATTCTCGAACATCTGTCTGTATCTACCTAATTTCCCAGATTTAAGAGTGGCGATTTTCCTCTGATAAGCTTTCTCTCTCAAGTCTACACTGTGAAAACTGTACCTCTGTACTCCCAAATTTTGAGAGGCAGTGGCGAACGCAGTTTTGAGTTTAGAGGGACGGTTTTTGCCTCCTAGCTCTTGGGAGGGAACACATTAATAAAAACAAAAGTAGGCAAAATATGAATTTTTGAGTCCATCACTGATTCTCAAATTTGAAAGTACATTACACTACCTATTTTGCAGAGCCAGTGACGGACCCAGGGATTTATATTTTACTTTCGTTTTGGTTTCTATTAATCTGTTTCCTTCCAAGAATTGGGAGGCAAAGAACCGCCCCTCTAAACTGAACTCGGTGTTCGTCACTGCCTCTCAAAATTGGGTGTACAAAATCCCAATTTTCTACTCCCAATTCAGAGGTACAGTTTTTAAAGTGTAGTATTTAGTTTCAGCTTACATCTTACCATCCTATGGTCACTCGAGACTTTGAAACTGTTCAGAACAAACGCGTTTTGAAGAATTTCCTTGTTATTCGATAAAATGTAGTCTATTTCGTTTTAGTCCCATTTGGGTACTTCCTGTGAGGCGATTTCTTAAATATGTTTTTGAAATGAAAAGCCTGTTGGCTTCTGAAAATTTCACTTGTTTCTTTTGCTAAATAAAAAGTTTCTCACGTGTTACTGCTCTGCTTAGTTCCTACTTTCGCATTGAAGTCTCCTATTACAATTTCGTAATGCGATTTACTACTATCCAAATTTTTTGTATCTCCTCGTATATATCTTTAACTTCCTCCCCCGGATGTGAAGTTTTTGGAGCATATACTTGTATAATTTCTGTACAGTATCTCTTGTTCATCTTTATTATTATTCATGAAAATCTATCTGAAATTCCTTCAATTTCTGTGATCCATCTCTTCAGGTGTTTATTAATTATAAAGCCAACGCCTGCCGGTTTTCCATTTTTATTCCCTTGAAGTAGGACGTGTGCCCTGACGGTAGTTCTAACTGTTCTACTCTTCTGATAGTCCTATGATGTTCCACTTGATCCTCTTAAGTTCATTCTCCATTTCTTCTAATTTGTCCTCTCCTGCAAATGATTTGTCCTCTCCTGCAAATGGAAGTTCATAGTCGCCACGTATAGTTCCGTTTGAGTTGCAGTGTCGGTGTCCTGGCAGTCTACAATTCAAACCCGGGCATTTTGGCCTCCTGACTTCCTGTAGGACTCACTGCTGCCATTGCCAGCTGCATTCCGTCCTCTGGGCAATGAGGACCTCCCAGTAGAGATTCTAAGTTTCAAGCACGTCCTACACGATACCTGTAGGTCAGCCCATCTGAAATCGTTCAGCCTGGCTGCTCAATCCCTTTCATTTCTTTTAAATATTTATATTCCTTATCTAAGAATAATTAAAAACGGACATTCTTTTATTTTTATACCATCCAATTCCTTAATGGCGGCCAATTTTCTATTGCAGTTTATACCAAAATTTGTTTCAGCAGATGTTCAAGTAAAATGTAATATCTGCGGGCTGGTTTATCATCGAATATTCAAACAAGAGACTCTCTCGCTGGTCTAGAGGATACCGTCGCTGACTGCTGATCGTGGGGCCCCGAGTTCGATTTCCGGCTCTGTCAAGAGATTTTTCCAAAGCGACAGGGTCTGAAACGGTTCCCACCCAGCATTGTGATGCAATTGGGGAGCTGCTGTGGATGAAAGACAGTGACGATCACAGTTGAGAGCTTGGGTTCTCTTCTCGCAACACGTCTAGTTAGCGTGGAACAGTAGACCAACTCCTCGCTCCTGGAGAGGCATCATCCCGTAGTAGATTAAATATGGCTGTTAATTATTTTATTGAAACAAAAATCCATTCTTTACAATAGCATCTGCTTGATAATGTTAGTCCTCTGCATGAGAAACCTTAAACGTAATCGAACTGATCAAAATGGCATCCAGATGTGATTGTCGAAGTAGAAACAATTAGAGTTTTAAGGGCGTTTCTAGCCCAGTAAGGGTTGAATGTTAAAGCTAATTTCTTGCCCACTATTACATATCAAAGTATATTGGAATGTAGTCACGTTTTGCAAAAGGTTGCATAGTGGAACGAAAAATAACAGAGTGGAAATCCGGAGCAGCCAGGTTCCCAACTGAGCATATACAGATGCTTATCAGAATAATGGAAACACTTGAACGAAAGTGCAACTTACCAGATTAATATGGTGTCGGGCCACCTTTCGCCTTCAGAACAGCCTTGATGCGACGTGGGATGGAGGCATAGAGGTCGTGAATGGTAGCAAGTGGAATATTACACCATTCCTCGTGCAGGGCATCGGCCAGTTCTGTGAGAGAGGATGGAGGTGGAAATCGTCGCCGGAGTCGTGTTTCCAAGATGGACCACAGATGTTCAATTATGTTGAGATCTGGGGATTGGGCGGGCCAGGGGAGGTGTTGAACTTCATCCCGATGTTCCTCAAACCACGCTGCAACAACTCCAGCTGTGTGAATGGGT
>JAGDQP010011292.1:26857-42684 GCA_022664845.1 Lepisma saccharinum
TATCAAAAATGTTTTTGAAATGAAAAGCCCTTTGGCTTCTGAAAATTCCACTTGTTTCTTTTGCTAAATCCAAAGTTTCTCACGTGTCACTGCTCTACTTAGTTCCTACTTTCGCAATGAAGTCTCCTATTACAATTTTGTAATACGATTTACTACTATCCAAATTTTTTTATCTCCTCGTATATATCTTTGACTTCCTCCTCCGGATGTGAAGTTTCTGGAGCATATGCTTGTATAATTTATGTACAGTATCTCTTGTTCATCTTTATTATAATTTGTGAAAATCTATCCGAAATTCCTTCAACTTCTGTGATCCATTTCTTCAGGGGTTTAATTATTATAAAGCCAACGCCTGTCGGTTTTCCATTTTCTATTCCCTTGAAGTAGGACGTGTGCCGTGACGGTAGTTCCAACTGTCCTTCATTCTTTCTCTACACTTCTGATAGTCCTGTGATGTCCCAATTAATCTTCTTAAGTTCATTCTCCAATTCTTGTAATTTGTCCTCTCCTGCAAATGGCAGTTCATAGTCGCCACGTATAGTTCCGTTCGAGTTGCAGTGTCGGTGTCCTGGCAGTCTACAATCCAAACGCGGTCATTTTGACCTCCTAACTTCCTGTAGGATTGACTGCTGGCATTGCCAGCTACATTTCGTCCTCTGAGCAATGAGGATCTCCCAGTAGATATACTAAGTTTCAAGCACGTCCTACACGATACCTGTGGGTCAGTCCATCTGAAATCGTTCAGCCTGGCTGCTCAATCCCTTTCATTTATTTTAAATATTTATATTCCTTATCTAAGAATAATTAAAAAACGGACATTCTTTTATTTTTATACCATCCGATTCCTTAATGGCGGCCAATTTTCTATTGCGGTGTATACCAAAATCTGTGTTAGCATATGTTTACGGAAAATGTAATATCTGCGGCTGGTTTATCATCGAATATTCAAACAAGAGACTCCCTCGCTGGTCTAGAGGTTACCGTCGCTGACTGCTGATCGTGGGGTCCTAGGTTCGATTTCCGGCTCTATCAAGGGATTTTTCCAAAGCGAAAGGGTCTGAATCGGTTCCCACCCAGCATTGTGATACAACTGGGGAGCTGTTGTGAATGAAAGACAGTGACGATCACAGTTGAGAGCTTGGGCTCTCTTCTCTCGCAACACGTGTAGTTAGCGTGCAACAGTAGATCAACTCCTCGCTCCGGGAGAGGCCTCATCCCGTAGTGGACTAAATATGGCTGTGAATTATTTTATTGAAACAAAAATCAATTCTTTACAATAACATCTGCTTGATAATGTTAGTCCTCTGCATGAGAAACCTTAAACGTAATCGAACTGATCAAAAAACATCCAGATGTGATTGTCGAAGTAGAAACAATTAGAGTTTTAAGGGCGCTTTCTCGCCCAGTAAGGGTTGAATGTTAAAGCTGATTTCTTGCCTACTATTACATATCAAAGTATATTGAAATGTAGCCACGTTTTGCAAAAGGCTTGGTTGCATAGTGGAATGAAAAATAACAAAGTGGAAATCCGAAGCAGCCATGTTCCCAACTGAGCATATATATATATATATATAAGCTTTCTTACAAGGATATTCCCGTTTCTCCTGACATAAGTGCATAACGTGTAAAATAAATATATTTTTATTTGGTCTGCCACCAGAGAAAAGGATCTCTAATATTCATATCATAGCGTGCACCAGTATTACTCATCCCTAATTTGCACCAAAATTTATTGATCCCTTCAAATTCAAATATTAAAGTTCAAATGTTTACCGTAGTTTTTTTCTGACATAAACGTATAACACGTAAAGAAATTAGATTATATTTTGTTCAACCAGGAATATTGGGCCTTCAATATGTATAAAATACTCATCTTTTGTATTTCAAAAATTCATTTAAAATTAAGGAAGCTTATATATATATATATATATATATATCAATCTTCAACACTTATTGACGTTAATACAGCACAAAAAACAACTTTGATATTCAACCTCTTTCGGGCGAAAAAGCGCCCTGAAAAACATTCTTTTCTATTTCAAGAATCATATTTGGATACCATTTTGACCAGTTGAATTACGTTTTGTTTTTGTATGCATAATAATAAAATTATCAAGCGGATGTTAAAGGAACGAGTCCGCATATACTAAATTTTCCGTAAGCATCTACTAACACAAATTTTGGCATTCGCCGCATTATAAAAATGGCTGTCATTAATTAATATATTGGTATACAAAATAAAATAATACTCGATTTGAACTATCCTTATATTGTGGCAGAATTAAGTTTAACTCTTCTAATCCAATCCAGAATTATTATTTACCTTAAAATTCCAAACCAAAGGAACGAGATCCTCAGGTTGAGAAACTTAGAGTTGTTTGTCTTTTCTTGCTTTGTAAAAGCAAGACGAGAAACTATGGTTATTGAGTAAATGATGTCTTCCACAGATACGGAAAATGTGAAGGACAAGTGTGGTTATTCAAGGGAAACGAAATAAACAAACAACTTTGATTGAATCTAAGCACGAATTTTCGATCCACGCACCAAAGCTAATTTGCGGTCATTGGGATGCGTAGCAATTGTCAACTAAGTAAACATCCTTTCCAAAAACCTCAATCAAAATTGCCTAATATGGTTTTACGCGCGTACAATCAATTGCTTTATTGCTCTTATGTTTCATTAACTGAAATATTAATCATACCTGGGAATGGAATTCATTTTTTTTTCATCGAACTAAAACAACAGTGTTTTGCTTAAAATTATGTTCCGTTAGCCGTGTTGGAATGGTTAGCAGGTAACAACACCAACATTTCTATGAAGACCGTTCTACTGGTAATATAAATTTAAGTGAATGGGCGATAACAACATTATGGTTTGTGGTCGTTCCGACGTTCTAGCAAGAAACTAGGGCAATTATGCGACCGAATACAATTCTCCTCCTTGCCCTATGACCACTTTTCTGAACCTTCCTTCAAACAGACAGCAAGAGATTTAAATTTTATTAAAAGGACAATTTACATCATGCTAGTGTTACTGAGTGATACACATAAGATATGAATTATAATATAGTTGTACCTTAGGCGGAAAAGTTTAGCCATGCATTTCTTAGGTCTTTTTTAATTCCCACAAAACACTAGTTGAAGTGCTCATGCGACTCTCAGAGGAAAGGCATCTGATACCAGGGTTGTTAGAAAGAGCATGTTCCTATGAATTGCCAGGTAGACACTTACGTTCAAGATACTTACACTACTGATAAAATAATGTTCTGAAAATGTGAAGGTTGGAAATTAAGACCGTAGGAAAAGATAGTGTTTTGTCCATTTTATTGATTTTACAGGAGAGCATTTTAAAAGTTCAGAATTAGCATGCGTATACCTGCACATCAAATAAATGGTTTGCTTGTATCAGACGGACTATGCATCCTATATTCATGCATGATGGCTTATTCGAAAGGTCCTTCAAAGAGCTAACTGAAGGTTTTCTTATTTTGCGCAAAATGGACAAAGAACTTTCTTTTCCTCTGGTCTTCTAATGTTATGACCCTGAATTCAATGTTGATCAAAGTTAGATTGCGTAGTTTTATTACTAACTTATCTTAGATCGTCCACTGTAAAAGATAAAATGAGATACTCTCTCCTGATTTGAATTAGGAAATTATTTTAAATTGCATTACGAAATTATTCGATTTTTGTCACTATAGGGCACCCTCTTTCAGAATTTATTGAAAGTAGTCGCCATTATTTCCTAAAGAGCTTATTAATATTTTCCAAAAGAGTTTAATTGTTTTTAGCATGACAAACACACACCATTTTTCTACCACCACAGGTAGTTCTCATGATGAAATGTCGACAATTTTAGTAATTTGTTCATTATTAATTAAAGAAAACTCCAAAGATGGTTAAGGCTACTGCAGACGGTACCTAGAGTGTAGAAACCATTACTCTTTTCAAACAGAACCATCAATTATATACTTTAGATTTCTGACTTGACAGAATAAAAGTCAGAGTAATTTCTGTCTGTTCTTATATTTAGTGCTAGAATTAAAAAGCTAACAAAACATTGAGCAAGTAAAAGCAAGATTATAAATACAATAAGCAACATTAATTCAGCATTCGCTGAAAAGAAAACAAGCTGTTTATTTCTTTTTCATTTAAAATATTTATCTCAATTTCTTGGTATCAATTTTATTCTGTAGGGTTTCGGCAAAGATGTGAACCCAAAATAGTACGTTTCTCTAGATGGAAGGTCGTCTTCTTCAGGTACAGTGAAGGTGAAATTTTGCAAGAGAGCCGACAGGAAGTAGAATTGAGTGTGCCTGGTGTATGTCTCTCCAATGCACATCCGTTTACCTAAAAAAAAAAACAATATAATGTATGTAGCGTAGAATACTAGGCGAGAAAACCATTTAATGCTTGGAATTTGCATTCGAAATCCGTTTACAAATTCAAGGTTAACTTAGAAAAGTCAATTAAAGTTTTATTAACATTTTCTTCCATTCGTCTGACATTTGTCTCCAATATCCCGAACATTGTCTCAATGATAAGTTCGTGATGAGATTCGAAACAGTGATTGTCACTCCAGATTATTGGCACTGAGCCCCAAAGTAAAGAGGTCAAATAGATCGATTCTTGTTAACTGGGCATTCAGTAAACAAGTATTGATTTTTTAGTTAGAATATCTGATTTTATTGCAAAATTATAAGCATATATGCAATCCAATAATAATTGCTCCGATGTTTTGGATGCATTTCAGTTCATGGATAACCGCACTGATTATTTATTATTAACTGGCGACGATAATTTTTTCATACCCTTGATATGCATACATATAGTCAGTGAAATACTTTTAGATAGAAAATGTCTGTCCAAATACGCAATGCGTAGTTTATTCAAAGTTCAGGAAGTAATTAAAGTGCAGCTGATTCTTAGTAAGTTTGAGGAACGCTTGATGGAGACCGGCGTTATCACGAAACACTGGGATATAATGCCTATTCGCCATCGCTGGTTATTTTATTGTAGCTAACCATCCACTTGATAGACGTTGTGATAATATCTTTGGGTTGTGGTTGTCGCAGTGAGGTCTTAGAGGCTGGAAGTTATCGAAACAACTCGGACAAAATCCCAAAATTCGAATTTAAAAAATAAGCTCGAGAACCATCTTATGTTGTAGTACAATGCCCAACAGACACTAAACTACTTCGTTTTAAATTCTGAAATGCATAATCATTAGTGCCTGTCCACTCCAAATTGCCAATTTTTTTAACGTTTCGGAACACGGTTATGTATATTTTCTGTCTACAACAGAAAATGAGGCAAATAATTTGTCATCTAAATATAGTAGACAGAGTTGCTGTGAGGTATTTCAGCGCCGAGACATATGAATAAAATGTCGCCCCCTGTTATGGAATTTAATTTACTTTAATTTTAATATATTGTATAGGATTTTTAAAAAAGAAACGTAATAATGCGCATGCCACATTTCACATTTTTACAAATTTTGCGACAAAAATATTACTATAACAACTCAAATTGTCTGTAATTTGCATAAAAAATCGTTTACTTTAACCTGACAATTTTTTATTTCGGCGCTTAGTACATTTGGAGATTTGCTTTTATATACAGTTTTCGACGCCCCCGATTTGGCGCCTGCTGCAGGTGGCTCACACTCACTAAGGCACTGATAGTAGATTTTTAGTTCGGCCACAATGCAATAGTGTCTTTAATGTAGTTGGGAGCTCTGTTCTAATGTGTTTGTAATATATGTACATCGAAAAAACACATTTCCCAAATTTATTGAGACGCATATAGAAAGCTAAGCGAGACAAGATTTAATTGTTTGTTAATATAAAGTTTAAAATAAATACTTTTCAGGGCATCCAACATTTAACTGCTACTAGCTACAACCTTCTACGTAAAACCTCTCCAAACGTGAGAAAACGATTTGCGCGCGTCAATACTTTTCAATGATGCGTATAGAATCTGCACATTTTGTAAATGGAAGATGTAAAGGACTGGTTAACAATAGTAACGATGTGGTGAAATAGGGTGGAGTGGGATCTGGTGTGCAAGAGTGATGGATTGGATTCATTAGTGGAATGGGGTGGAAATGGGACCCACGCTCTGACTTCTAAGCTGCAAAATATCATACCATTTCTTCCATGAGCTCTGACCTCCCAAAAGGGATATAAATCTTTCAGAAGTGATGATTGTACTCCTGATTAGCTATCAGCATTTGGAACAAATTGGAAAATTTTCTACGATTTGTTAATGCGTAATGTGTCCGACATATTATTTTAAAAAAAGTATAACGCACACAGCGTACTTGAAATATTACTACAAGAGGTACAAGTCAAATGTGAATTTCAAAACGGGTTCTTCTCTTAAAAAAAAAAAAAAATGAAATTGAGTTATTAGCATTGTTCAGGTTGTTTTATTACTTTTAAACACATTAGTAATATTTTGCGATTCCAAAGTCTTCGAATTCATTTGAATTTCATGAGAAAGTAAAGGACAGAAACATAATTAACAATAGAAGTTGTATATGATTTTATCTTTTCCAAATTTATTTTGAAAAAGTAAAATATTGGTCAACTACTACCTTCTCCAACTATTTTAAGGTATCTGCAGATTTTGGAAGTGTATAAAAAGTGCTTGTGTCAATTTCCTAACATGTATGGTGCTTGGACAAGGACCTGTTTGAAAATGAACGCCTAGAAATGGCCAATGGTATTATGGCCAATATTAGCAGTTTGCACCCAGTTCGCGAAAGGGCCTCAATCGAATTTGCTTGCGCCGGGCACCAGATTGCCTTGCGTTGCCACTGAGTGTAGATTCGATTTTTGAGAAAACTTATCGAATAATTGTAAACCTTACCTATTTGAAAATTATTCCGAATTATTTAAAACAATTTCTAGTTATTTTTGTTATGAGGTGTAAACATGTATGTATTTGCATACATTAGTTATTTGTTGTAACTCCCTTCCATTCCATGTAATAAGGTTTGGAAGCTTAAAAGCAAGCGAAAAGGGTAATTTAACTAGCTTTTCCTAGTGATAAAATCTCGCTGTCAGAGCTTGTTTGTAGTTATCCCCGCTAGCCTTTACAACGAGTTACCTGCCACGAGTACACGTGAATCAAGAATGACCAAAGCGTATATTGGTCACGAAACTATTTTTCTATTTTGAGTGTTGAACCTACCTACTTATCTTAAGGCAAAGAAAGTGTGTAACATAACTAGGAAAAAAACGTCATTTTTCTCTCTTCAAAACATATTCGTGTTTTTGTAACGTTAGCAATTTTTCAGTGCTGAAATCTCTTCATGTGTGTTGTATTCATTGGATAGCATAGTAATTGCAATTACTGTGGGGAAAAAGTTAAAACTCTATTTTTCTTAAGAGTGCAGCTATTTTTCAGTTAAGTTGCATCACGTTACCTGTTTACTCCAAATTTAGTTAACTAGTTCGTCGTAGCGTTGTGAATCAAAGCGTCATTGCCATGGTTACCTTATACCTTTTCGGCAACTCCAAATTTGTAATAAATTGCTTTTTAAGTGGGTCAAATCGGGTTAAAATTATTTTCCAATGTAAGCCGTCCGGTGGGAGCTTGGTTTGAACAAATTGAGCTAATATGGCGGGAGGGAGGGTAGAGGGAATTTAAGCAAATTGTGTATAATGAATAAGATGTATAAGTGGAAAAGTTATGACTGTGGACTGTATATATGTGTATTCTAATGTGCAAATGTATGTAAATGTGCAATACCAAATGTGTATCCTAGGAGCTTCTTCTTTCTCCGTATTTCCACTAGTACGATCACTTGTTCTCGCTTCGAAAGCTGGTACAAAACTCTCCGACCTTCGTTGCGTCTCAGGTTGCTATAATGTTGTTTCCTAAAGGCTCTTAGGAGAAACGTCCAGCCGTTACTAAACTCGAAAGTTGTGGCGATCAACTTATTACAACTAGCATCGAACTTGGAAATTTATGTCCATTCGTTTATATAATTAAATTGATAGTTCTTGTATCAATAAACAGCAGATATGATGTAGACTTTTAATAACAATAAACCATTCTATCTCAAAGAAGTATTGGTTTATTTTGATATTAGAACGATACCATAAAGTATATGCATAGTCCACTTTGCATGTTCTGTTATAATGAATAGTTACAGTCAGTCTGGTTTGTTTACATTCCTGACAAACGGACTTTACAGACTGGCTTGTCAACACTGACTGGTGTTGACTTAATTGTTGTTTACTATTGGTAAACTTAAACTTGGAAAGTACCGATATCGGTACCTTGCGCAACCTTTAACTGTCATTTCCGGATGTGACATCACTTCATCCTGAGGCGGCATCCAGTGGAAAAATAGCATACTGACTTGTGCTATGGTACTACTATAGAAGACGCCGAAGGGAGATACCAAGATTATGTGTTTCAATTATTGTGCACGTCTCTGCCTCCGTTATCCAGTATATTGAAGTGTAGTGTGTATAATTATCTCAGGACAATTTGTGACGTAACACTATTTCAAATTTTCGGTTGCGTTTTGAATGAAAGGTATATTTATCATATTCTAGGATATTTCTATAATTACATCGCTTTTACCATTCCTATTATTCATTTTCATTAAACGACATAGAATTGAAAGAGCTTTGCAGCAAAGAAAGTAAACCCTTTTAAAATCAACCTTTATCTGTTCATATTCAACATACGTATTTTGTTATTACAACTTTTGTTTCTATTTTGCTTTTATATATTTATATTAAAGACACTAAATGACATCTTTCTACTTAAGAGAAAAATCAATTTGTAAATTCAATTTCCATATAAATGAACACGTCTTAGCATTTATAAATACTCGATAGAAGGATTAAATGTTTTTGTACTTTGATTCTTATATATGTTATAGGCCTGACGACATATATTGTTATTCCAGTACGAACGCAATTCTCATAAAACTGGCTTTTAGTGCTAATTTAGATTGAATTTTACTTATGGGTTTTAGGCATCTACGGCTCAGTTCCTTAGTGCCTTATTTACTTCAAGTCTTCAACTAATGAAACCAACTTCCTGTGTCCGTGTATGTGTTTTGACAGCATTACCTTATGCTTTCGAAACACATTCAGTAAAAGTGTAGCAAGTATCTTCAGGTCATAATTACTTGGAAACGTTATATGTCTGTATTATTTATTATTAACATATACCTTAATTACCCAATAGAACAGCATCGACTTTCTTTCAATTCACTTCCATCCTGCCACTTATTGTGTGTATATCATTCTGTATTCGTGCCTGTTAAGCAGCCATTGAGGTGCCACTGTTACATCTGATAAACAGTTTATTGAATGTTTTAAATTTCATCTTACGGATTTGAATTACAAAACACTCATATTTACTGATCACTAATAAATGACGTTGTCAACTTTCTGATTATTCTTGATAATTTATATTTCGGAAAATGAAATATCTTGATAAATTGACAGTTTTTAGATTGATGTCTTTAGCGTTTTCTGTAACATTTTACATGTAACATACCAATTAACTTACAAAAAAAGGCGTTAACACTAAAATTGATTAACGCATACCAATTTTTATTCCATCCTGAAATGAGATTTTTCTTGTAATCCAACGAAAAACTTTCGTTGATATTTGTTATTGTTTGGTTAAAACAAGGTTCAGTATGATAAAAATTGAACATCCCAGAAATATTTAGAGGAAAGTCAGTTAAGGCGACATAAATTCCTAGAGTGATAACACTTGATGCTTTAAACCTTAGCATTAGATATTGAAAGTTGCTATTACGTCATAGTTAATTATTCTACGTTGAAATCGTGGCTTTCGTCATTACATCAGTCTATCTGAGGATGATTTCTTTTTCATTGTCAATTGAAACCTTCTACAAACGCAAAATTCATAAACACTTTTTTAAAAAATAATTTCATATTTCTGCTATAGGGTAACAATTCTAAATGTACCAGTACATGAAATGTAGCTTATTTGAAAATATATGTTAGTTCCATTAAGGTCGAATGCTAGTGTGTGGGGTCATCGACTCAAAGGTAAGCTGTAGCGACTTGAGTTTCAGTGAATTAGCCGAATTCCATTTGCACGTATTAAATGTACTGAAGTCGATAAAAACTTTGAAATTTGCGATTATTGCCAATTTTCTTCCTCTGAAATCTCTTCCTTCGATATTTTTTTAATTTATTTTTTTCGTTATCTTTCTAACATTATTGGTAAGTAAATCTTAATTCCAAACTTCTCAGAAGACAATATGGAATGCAAAGTTTAAAATACTAATACAAAAAACTTGCTTAAAATTGATATATTGGTTTAGAAACCGATTTAAATTTGCTGAACTGTATAGAGTTTTAGACAATTTTGTAGAATTCGTGAAAGCCAGTTGAAAATTCAATATTGTGTGGTAAAACTTTCACGTTTACTTTGGATTATTACATTTTTAATGAGGAGTTGATTACATATGAGAGACGAACTCAAATTCCAATAACTAACTGTTTTCTAAACCACTCCAAATAGTACTAACTACAAAATACTATACGAAACTCACCCAGACCAAAAGTTAATACGCGATCATCCTTTGTTAGTTTGCCATTCTCATCAATGAATCTCTCTGGCCGAAATTCTTCAGGGTCACCCCAATATTCTTTGTCCATATGTACAGCTTCCAGATTTGGTAGCATCACTGTGTCCTGCATTAAATATATTACAATAGATATGTATTTGTTACAATACAGTCTGTCATAACGTTTAAGTACAAAACTTATGAAAACGTCTGAAATCGACTACCATTTTCATCAACGAATATAACAATTTATCATATATTCAGCAATGCTTTTGTCATTTGAAAAGAATAAAGAAACATCGGATATTGCACAATAATGAACGACAAAAACTAATGCTAAGTCCTTGTCCCTAAATTTTTGGATGAGAGTTTCCATAGTGGTTTTCGTTAATGTAAAACGAAAGCGTTGAACATTTTTACCTATTGAAAATGTTTTCACTTTGATGTATATATCATTTTCATGCTTGTCTTAACGCATTCATGTTTATATTAATGGCGGGCGTAGTTGAGATCGGTTATAAGAGAAAACGAAGGTTTTCGAACTGGTATTGTGGTACACTCTAAAACAGATTTGTATGTTTCTTCAAATACTTGATGCTTTGGTTTCTGGCTTCTACCTTTTTTTTAGGCAGTATCTATGTACGTACATCGTTCTGTAACTGCGTAACTGAACTTTAGGGGTGTGCAGTGAACTACATACTAAATTCGGAAAAGCTGAATTCCGCTCGAATTGAGCGAAATATTTTATCTTACGAGAGCGGGAAAAGGGATTACTTTTTTTAGAGTGGATTTTCGTTGGGCAAAAGTGTAGACATTTCCTTTCGAGAAAAGATGGGGGTCAATGGTAGCTCTATTCTATGATAAAGTCACTTTTTAAGATAAAGTTCCATTTATTCAAATGTTCTTTTTTTTTCATTTTGTAAACATGGAAACTACGCCATAAGATGTTGAAGATGTAGTAAGAAACAAAAGTAGCACTGATTCAGAAGTAATAAGAAAGGAATGTTCCAATGAATGAAATTTGATAAAAGTAAACTTGAGCTCGGTAGGAATTGAACCTACGCTAATCCCGGCCAGCTATCCAACGCATTTATGCACTAGGCTAACCGCATAACAGAAAAAGAACGCATGCGAAAGGGTATGTATCTTTCATCCCGTCAGATACGTGAGAACAAAACTATTCCCTGTCTTACTCCTGACATCTTTTGGTATATTGTTGTCATTGAGAAACGTTATAAGGTCCTATGTTGTCATTTACAACTAAACGCGAGCGACTTCAAAGAAGGGTTCGCCTTTTGATAACCTTTGTGGTAGCAAATAGCAGAAAATAAACTTGACTATCGCCCATGATGCATTGTGAACCACTCAAAAAGGCGAGAAATCACCCTTTCAAGTTTGAAGAATAAATTACATCCTTAAAGCATAGGAATTCCATCTAAAACGACAAAATTTTCAGCCCAGTTGTATTTCGTTGAAAACCATGGATTTTGATTAAATTTCAATAATTATCAATTATATTACTTTCTCATCGAACAAAAAGTGAAATATTTTGCTTTTCTAATTTAGTGTGCTCTGATAAACTGTTATGCTTATTTTGTGCATGCATTACTTGTTAATGCGAGAACGGAAATGTTATTAAACGAGATTTTATTTATAACACTGCAGAATGTAGCTAGAACTAATAGTTAGAAATAACAACAAACCTTTTTGACAGCGTATCCAAAGAATTCCGTATCTTCCGTAGCTCGGTGTGTTACCATCAATGGAGCCAAAGCGTTTACCCTCGTAGTTTCATAGATTGTAGCTTCCAGGTAAGGTAGTCTGAAATATAATTTGAAGACGTAAACGAGCTTTTACAATGTATTAATTAATAACAAAATAATAATAAAAAAATATGTTATAACCATAACATGCTAGGATATTGGTATGTATTTATTTTATTGTAATAGAAACATATAATTCTATCATAACATTAAAAGGAGGATAAGATGAAGAAACTAATGAGAAAGCACCATTCAATTTAAAAGCTTGTCCGTGTATCATATCTGCTGAACCATATCTGTACACACTAACATTGGTTTGTAAATTAAAGGAGTCGTCCCGGTTTGAGTATCAAAGTTTATACAAAGACATTCACCGCGAGTTGGCTAGGCTACATTTAAGATAGAAGGTAAAATAAGATGATAGGAAAGCACAGGAGGATTTCAATGTATTGTAAAAAGAATAACACTTATAAAGATGAAAAAGGTTTCAGCCCCAAGTCAATATAATTTATTTACCTCGTGAAAACAGCAGATATGTTGAAGATGGAGAACTCAAACAAATATCTGTGTTATTTCAATTTAGATGTATATGAACACCAGTCTTATGTTACTGGGATGCCTGTGGCGTGTTGTTTTGAAATATAATCTAATTGTCTTAACGAGCATGGTAACATTGAAGTATTTTTTGGGCAAACACTCATTCTTTTAGGTAACTTATATTTGTGTGATGCGTATCTATTTATGTTTTTACTTTTCTTCGGTTATCGGGCATAATATTAAGCTTAAGGGTCCTAATGCTTATTTTGAATACGAAGACCAAAATGCATGCTTGTCGATTTTCTTGTTTTTACAGGAGAGCGTTTTATAAGTCCGTAATAATCTCTATGTACTATACAACAGCGTATCAAATAGATATCTGCTTGTAATATACAGACTACGCATATTCTATTCATTCATGATAGTTTGTTAAAAAGGCCCTTCGAAAAGCAAACATATGAACAAACTCTTATCTCGATTTGACCAAAAATGGGTAACACACGTTGTTTCCTTGTGGTCTTATTATGAATAGCGTATTTCTTTAATTTAAGAATAAGGCGATTTTGCTATCAAATAAGATTTTTAGGGAACTGTGGATCCGGCTGGGATATAAGTAGGGGAGAAACTGGGGGAAGGATGAAGCCAGGCTTTAGTTTCGAAGGTACTTTCCCGGTTTTAATCTGATGTGACTCAGGAAAAAAAATGAAAACCTAAGTTAGAATGAGTGGTCGGTGAGTTCAAGCAACTGTCGAATGAAAAGCCAACTCACTACCAGCTGCCGTATGACTGCTCGTCACAGTAATTCTTGAATGAACTTCTTCTTCCTAAAATCAAAAGCCACAAGCCAGTTATTACTTATCAACGGCGTCGTCAGGAATATTTCCAATTATGAGAGAAATTTACAAATGAATCATGATTAGGAGAATATTATATTTATTTATTTATTGCGTACTATTGCAGAACGTTTATTAAACTACAGTTTACTATTTTCTTGAACGATATCTTATGAAAAGTTAGGTTCTTGTTCTTCTGGCAGCACTTTTCATTGTAGTAGCCAAGGAAGAAAGTACTAATTTCCGAATTAATGTCAGAGTGGAAATTGAATCATGAAATTCACAGATACTCTCCCGAAACTTTACTTTCTTCCTTCTTTCTAATAGCTTGCTGAATTATATAAATTGATTTAAAAAATATAATATAATCGAAATAATTCGAATTTTCAAATTAACGAAATGGAATCTGAACTTAGAATACAGTACACAATTCTGTAACAGTGATTTATCAGTAACGCCGGATCATCAACATCTTTAATACTACCTAGCGTGTTAAAACTCGCTGTTCATTATAAAGGGAATGAATGCAGTGTGATCAATGACTGTTAGTTACTTAGAAGCAACAAAATAGAGATGGTATAACATTGTCAGATGTAGAGGAGTTTCAATAATTCGGGTAAAGCTTAAAGAGTAAGCAATAGTGTTTACTTCAAATCTTGTGTTGGATGGCGAAGATTATAAAAATAACATATTTTAACAAACATTAATAGATAATTTATGTTCAAACTCCTGGCGAAGAAGAAGTTTATTAAGCAAATTTTGCGTTTTTCATGAGTTATCAATCATGGCTAAATTATGGTATAGAAAAAATGTACGGGTACCAGCGTGCGTCTTGCGTATGATTGGGTAATCTGTTTACAACAACTTTTGTCGGTGTTCTGTGAGTAACATGTCTTGTTTCTTTTTGCACTTGTTTACAATGAACAAAACATTAAAAAATCTCTCTACGCTATAAGGAAGCGGCATTTGATGATTATTGTATATTGAGAATGTCAAACTTGCCAAAATTTATAGCCAGTTGCGATAGGCTATGGTAATTTATCAGGCTAATATAGGTTAATTACTATTTGTTTGTAAATCATTTAGATATTACCTAGAAGTTTGTTTAAGTCTAAACTGAATTTACAATTTTTACTATCAATAATTAAATTTTCTAGTTGGTCTGAATGCAATTGTACGATTTTTTAGAAAGTAAGTTGTGGTGATACTTTGTTAGAGCAGACGTGTTCCTAGTTTTGTGCTAGTTTTAGGAAGATATTTTTAAGGATTGAAATGCTATTCCCTAGATAAGGACAGTCATAATAGCCTGTCCTCAGCATGCTATTTTGCTTTAAGCACGAAACTTACTTTACATTTTTTCTGTCTGTAGGTAATTTCGTGTTTAGAGTCATACAACGATTAACCTAGTTACTTTCGCTTAAGTTATACGGTTTGCCCAAATAAAATCTTTATTTAGATCGGAATTGGGAAGGAATCTTCTATATGTAAAGCTTATTTACTCAACGAAGGAAATGTTTTATGGAAGACCCTAGAGGATGTTTGGTTTGCAGTCAGAGAGAGAGAGAGAGAGTTTGATGGTAAACATCTATCTTCTCACTTTCGGTACGAGCTGGATAGGGTAGTTTTAAGTTTATATGTACTCGTTTTACTTGGACTGTATGGGAAGTGATATGTTAACTACAACTAGGAGTGAGGAGTGGGTGGAAGAAATATTTTTGTTGATATTTCTCATTAGACATTCTGAGATATTCTTTATAATATTTATGTCTTGAAAACAGGAACATAAGCTCTGAAATTTCTATTCCACATTCACATTTCATTTAAACCATATTCTTTCGAACCATTATTATAATCTTTCAGTGTATTTCTCAACATTATTCATAATTTAATGTCTTCTGGCATTCGACAGTCATAAGCGGATGATTATTCACTATCACAGTGAGTTCATTGTTTCTTATTAATTAATAGGGTGGATCCAAAAGAAAACATTTTTCGTAATTTGATGACGTCTAGTGCGGTAAAGATGCCATTCATGACAGTGACTTCGGACAACGAAAAAAAGGCCATTTGCCGCATTTCTCTTAAAGTTTCACTGAACTGATACATATTCAACCCG